>JAPMOB010215884.1:0-12923 GCA_029875015.1 Lepomis gibbosus | reverse complement strand
ATTCTAAAGTACAGAATATGTTCAAATACTACCAATACTTACTTAACTGACTACAGTCAAAGGTATCTTGTGTAATTGTGAACTTCATTCGCTATTTCCTTTAAATTCTGCCATTTGCTATTGTTTCCGGGAAAATTACTGTCTCCAGTTAAACCAATCAGAGGTAATAGAACACAGAGGGAAACATTTGGTCTTTGTTAGTTGTAACGATCAGAAGCCATGCACAGACAGAACATGGCTCTGCAAAGCCAATCCTTCAGTATCCTTTAATCAATGTGGATGCTTTAGAAAATAAAAAACTAGCCTCAGATATTGATGGCTCCTCAGGTCATCATTCTGAACACTGTCAAGCAATGACTGATCATTTCTTTAAAACTAATTTAGTAGCTTCATAGTTACTGCTTCCTGGGCTCTTTAGTAATTATAATGGATGTTCAATATTTCCATATTTAATCCTTCAAGAGTACTTCGAGGACTAAATGCTAATTGACTTTCTCACATCAGAGATTGCTCATGCTCTTTACAACCAACTAAAATGTGACAGTACATTTTACTTAATAAAATGCACCCTTAAAGTAGACACTAAAATTTTAACAGGGTAAAACTCCTTACCTGTATTGAGGGTGCATTCTTTGGATTTGCTGAAACAGAAAAAAAAAATAAAAAAATGATGAAATGTCTTCTCTGAATATTGTTATGCAGCATAGGATGATTCAGTGGCTATCATCCTAAATGGAAAAAAGAAAGTTGTTTTGCACCAGCAACACAAACTTCACACAAACACCCAAAGTTTTGTTCCATAACATCAGGCTCTCTTATAAGATTGAATTATTTATTCCCTGACCGCTCAGTTTCACATTAACTGGACAACAGGGATCTCTGTGGAAGAGGAGCAGAACACAGAGTCAGCAAAAACACACAGCCCATGCATCATATGATCAAGACTTGGAAGACGGCTCTTATCCTCTTGCATTTCCTGTTTGAGATGATGGACTAGGTGCTTGGAAACTGTTTTCATGTATGTATTACATATTAACTGGAATGTTTAGCATACACCAAAATAAAGTCAAAGTAAAAAGCCTTTATTGTGTCTGTTGATAATGTGCCAACATATTGCATATTCCTTAATATATTTCCTCCTCATGGCAAAAAAGTGCCAGGTGCCAGCCATAGCCTGTTGTGCGCACTGTCCAGTGTGGGATGGGTACCAACAGGCAACATGATTCAAGACACAGCTCTGTTAACCCTTGATGAAAAGAGAAAATGAATACAGTCTTTCATGTGAATCTGTACACAGGTTGGTCAAGAGAACAGCTGCTCTTGATCGAGTCAGCAGACACAAAGCAAACAGAAAAGTCGTATTATCTGTGTATGAACATGACACCATCAGTTAAACACACAGTGAATGTAGTGCTCAGCCACACAATGTGACAGGGAGGATCAGAGGAAAGATTAGAGACAAGAGAGATGGAGAATCAAGCATGTTACCAAATGTCACATAGAAAAGCAAATGGTATTTATATGAAAAAGTTGGATAACTACTCATTTAAAATGACAACTAGTGAGTCAGCCACTTTGCCAAACTCCACAAAAAAAACTGTCAATCAAAACCTGTTGCTGCCTCATCAATTTACAGCAGCTGTAGCTGTTCCTGAATCAGCTGTCTGCCAACCAATCAGAACTGCCCACTGAGCATTTCAGGGCATGCTGACCACAACTTTACCTGTCAGGATGCTGTCAACCAAACAGATCATTAGGATTGTTGAACTGCTACCTCAGCTGACAGGTGAATATCACCGTGGCAACAGCAGTAAAAGCAAGGCTTGATAAGGAAATTTGAGGGCTTGGCTCTTCCTGCTCAGCAACAGGAGAGTCCGGAAAGATGTGTTTGACTTTCCTAAGTGTCTAGAAGCAGACACAGGAATGGTGAAGAGAAAACACAGCATTTTGAGGACAACTGCAGTGACCTTGGAAATTTGTCTAAGGTGCATAGGTTCTAAATTCATACTGACTTGAGAAGCAAGTGGCGAAAACATGTTTTACTGTCAAACTGCAATATCAAACTGTAAAAAAGGTGAAATAACAGAAATATACAGACAGTCGACAAATAAGAGAGAAACCTGAATAAATGAAAGGCCAAAAGAAAAGCAAATGTACGGAGCCCCCCTGGCGACATTGATGAAAAAATATATTAATTTGAGGCCTCAAATTAAAAATTCGTGGCCACAAATTATTATGTCACCAGGGGGGCTCCGTACAAATGCCATATATGAAATAATGAGCTATGGATACTATTGGTGGTAAAATGACAAACTAAGAATAGATGTAACTTCAGGCAGTAAACTCAAATGTATAGGTACCCTGGGCTACAAGCACTGTTTCTTTTATTGTGCATGCGCACAAGGATCCACATGCACGCAAGAAAACTCAACAGTACAACTTCAAGCACCAGGATGAACCACTTCTACTGACATTTGTTTAACAGGAAGTTACCTGAGAAAAGCCTCACGGCACTGAGACATCTCAGTGTCTCTCTGAGCTTGTCAGGTCATGTCAAGTGAAACGATTAATACATTTTTTTTCATAGTCGGTTTGCCACAATATGTTTTACAATAATTATTATTAAAATCAAAAGATCAGAGCTTGGATGTGTGTTTGAACATAACACAAAGCATCTGAACAAGATTAAAAGACAGACTGCAGAGTAAACAGGCCACTGATCTGAGCACCTGACTGGTGTCTCTCTAGGCAGCTGGAGGTTGACCAGGCAGGGTGTCGGCTCTTGAAAATAACCACATAAAGGCCTGTTTGTCTCTTGAAGTGAGTATTTGTTTGTGTGTGAGTGTGTGTATGCGTTGTCTGCCAGAAAGATGAGGTGTGGCCCAGTCCTAGCCAATGAGATTGATTCAGAGTCAGTAATTAGTGCACAGCATGCTGGGTAACTGGCAACCGGACAGGGCAAATAACTGTGGATGTGAAACCCATGCGGCTGCAGCTCCAGTCACCAGGTTTCCAGGGAGGGAATGCACAAACAGAGCATTCATTAATGTGCAGCACTGAGTGAATTGTTTTTGCCTGCCTGCACTTTGAAAACACAATTGGTTCTTCTAAGAACCAGAGGGGAATAATGAGTGGCAAAGACCCTTTAGGATTCCTGAGAAATCCAGCATTATGTCATTGTTTTGTGGCAGTGCTAAGATCAAAGATCTCTGTGGAGAGCGTGCTTAAGTTTTCTTTGAATCTCAAGCTCCCCTAAAAATTCTTGCAACCAAGAATTTTTAATTTTTTTTTTACTTCTCTCAGTGCAGTCTGAAAAGGCTCAGACATTAGCTTGAGCTCCGCTCAAAGACAGTGAGATGAGAACAGCCTTCAACCAACATAGTAATTAATGTGCTCTCCTTCTATAAAAATAAGAGAACAAAGTACCTATCTTTCCATCTATCAGACATAAACATTAATGCTTCCTGCAGCTCAGCTTTGTAAAAGCATAGCGGGTGTCAGATTAGACCAATACAAATTCTTTTTAATAAATCTGGAGGTAAAAAACAGGCCAGACATTTACTAAATGCTGATTAAGTTAGGTTTCCAATTTTTAAAGCTGAGGCGTTGAATTGGTGCTCAGTTTAAATTCAAAATCCAGGGCAGCTTGCTGTCCTAATCTAAACCATTCCCTGATCTGTCTGCTTTGCAGCTGCTGGGCTGGAAGAGACAGGACTGTTTTATTGAAAAGGAGACTGCAAGATTTAGCATCTTTTTCAGTTATGACTTTTTTAACTTTCTGTGTGCCTGACCACAGTCCAAGTAGTTTGTGATCCTTTATAGGTCTTTGTAGTTTTGTGTTAGCTGGTTTGTTTATCATACTTTGAAGGTTGTACATTTGTTTAAAACATGGCCATATTAGTGCCCAATGTGCATCATATTTTGACAACTGAAAACATATTTGTATTAATGCTAGCTGGTCTACAATGTTTAATACAATCAATCAAATATTCTGCAACTCTAGTGTGCTGCACAATTTTATTTATCAAGCCTTCAGCTGACTTATAAAAATGACAGGATATGGTTACTAGAGATTCCTCATTACTCTATTTCATAAGTAAGGGGAATGTGCTTAATCCAGCTGTGAGAAACTGCAGAAACTGGATGTTGTAGTCTGAATGATGGGTCGTAGCCGCTTGAACTGTGGGAGTGGTGGGTATGGTCAAGTTTGCGTCCATTTCCCGGTCCATTATGACTGAAGTGGTTCAGTTAATGGACAAATGCATCTCATGCTTCAGCTTTCTGTCCCATGATACAGACAGAGTGAACACAATATAAAATGTTTTCCTTATTACTTGTATTTGCATTCATTTAGACCTGTATGGCTCTTAGATTTCAAAAGGGACATTAACTTTAACTTAAAATTACATGACAAAGAAATGCAGAAATAGTGACTAGTGTTAACTTGTTTATTGTGGCAAAACCTGGTTTTAGTGGCTGAAAATGCTTCTCTTCAATCAGCATCACGGTCAATATGTTTGTTGCATGATAAGCAGGAGGTTAAATCAATGTTATCAGTGTTGTGGCAAGCTGAGAAGAATCAGTAATCAGTCTCACATTGGCATCCGCCTCCCTGTCTGTGGTCGCAATGCTGTAGGTGTTTCAAGTTTTCGCAGTGTTTTGTGGGGATATTCTACAGGTTTAAGAAATTTGTCAATCCATTAAAATCCCTTTGAATAACCTTTAAATTAATGTTAAACAAGTTGCAACTCACAACTCAAGACAGTGTGTGCAAACAAAACTAAAGAAGGTGATGTGGAGCAAACTGCTTCACATCATTTTTTGGTGAACTTCATTCTGTAATATAAAAGCATAAGCTCTGTCCTATCTGCTGTCAGAATCAATCAGATCTAACTGAAAAATCAGTTAACTGGCAGAACTGCTGAGCACACTGTGACTAGTCTCCTGTCACTTCATATTCACTCATTTGTGTGTGCAGGTTTCAAAACCCGGACAGAAATGTAACATGTTTGTTTCAACCATCATTATAGAACTAGACAGATAGAGATAGAACTACTAATGACACCGCAAAAGGTGCATAAATAATTCAAAATGTGACATAATCAAACCCCTTAGGTAAGAGATCCACTTCACATCTATAAAACACTTAACAAATTACAGTTTCCATTTGCCAGACTTAAGATTTGAGCTGATGAACAATGTGAATCATCTAAAAGCTTTTTTTTTTTAAATGAACAGCAAGTTTCATATAATACAATAAAACTCACTTGTTCCTTCCTACTACACAATTAAACTATGACTAATTCTTCCTAAAATGTTTTCTTCAGACATGCCTCCTGCTATTTGATCCATGGTCCGTTAACAAAACCTGCTCGTTTGTGTTGTATTTATGTTACTTAGCTGCAGCCCCTCCCCAAAGCCACCCACAGCCCTGCGGATGGGAAGCCTACTGCATCAAACAGTTTGCGTGACAACAGTTTCATAGAACACCACAACTTCCCCAGGCTGTCGTGCAACGGGACCCAAAAAACTGAAAATAACCAAAAACATAAGATTGTGTTTGTGTAGCCTGAATGCATTCCAAAAACCAAACCACATTTATTGTGCAACATATATTCTATTCAAATATTAATCAAACAAATGAGGGACTAGCTGGGTGTGACACAAAAAAAGTACTTTTACATTTTTCCCCCCTGAATGTCAAGCAGACTTTAAAAGCACCATTCACATTTTAAAAATTACTGTTACCATTTAGCCCCCCAAAGACTAAAGTTCCAAACTTTCCTAAACAACAAAACTTAAAGACATTTACTTCATTGTTGTGGTATAAATCCGTAAAAGCATACAATCTTCTCTTCCAAAAAATAAATCTTCTCTGCTCAAAGTCTCCCACTCTCTCTGTTAATAACGGACTGTCCATTGTCTAGTTACCTGGTAGATTTCTTCATGGCTGCAAGGTTTCCGTAGAGGAACAGTCAACAGTGGTGAGCAGACAAACTGGTTCCTGCCTTGTCCAACAGCCACAGCAACACACAACTTCCTCCTTCACTCAGCAAACCTTTAGCTCAGCCTGAAGCCCCCCTCATCCAATCAGAACGCATTTCCTGACTTTGCGGACCCATCCCCTCTGCCCGGTAACCACACCCCTTTTTACCAAGAACTGTTTGAAATCTGATCCGTCAGCAGAAAGACAGGGAAAACAGAGAGAGGGGAGAGGAAAGGACAGTATAGGAGAAGGGATGAGAGAAAAGGAAATGAAAAGGAGAGGAAACAAAGAAAAGGAAAAGAGGGAAGAAATAATCTATGGAGAGGAAAGGAAATGAAAGGAAACTAGAGAAGACGTGGGAAGAGGAGAGTAAACGAGTAGACAGGAAAAGGAAAAGAGAAGCAGGAAGGAAGAAGGAAGGAAGGAAGGAAGGAAGTTTTAGTGTTCGAGAGAGAGAGAGAAAGACCCCACATGAGAAACAGCAAAAACAGGAGTACAGAGGATGAAAAATGAAGAAAAGAGAGACAGGGTTTAACGACAGGCAGACTGACGAAAAGAAAAACAAGAACAATGAAAAAAGTGTGTATAACCAATGATAAACTTCCTCAGTCCATGTGTTGTGTGACACGTGGATACTTCAGTGTCTGTCAGGCTCAGAGCTGTGGCATTGCAAAGACCAACAGCATGTTAACTGCAAGACGTAAATCATGGTGACATTCCAGATTCAGGCGAACAGGAAGTGCTGACTGTGGAAGTGTAACAGCGACAGATGATGATGGGACACATCAGACGACACTAATGACGATGAGGTTGTGCAGAATCCGTCTCTCTCTCTCTCTCTTTAAAAACACAGTCTGAATAATTGAAGCCTCTCACACATCCTGAGTGTGCTTTAAACTTCAGAAATGCTAAACCATCACTTCTCAGAGCCCCAGCAGTTCACACGCGGAGGGCTGTACATGTGCAATTCCTTCATCAAAATCAGATGCAGATGTTTATTAGATTGGGCAGCACAACCAGATGGTCTTTTTCTCTTCCCATACAGCACAATTTTACAGTTTTTTATTAAATATTATACTTAAGTATAAGGATGTGCAAACATCTTTTTGCTTTTTGTAAAAGGCAAGTCAGTTTGTCGCCTGGGAAATACTTTCACAGTGATAAAGCAGACGCTGAAATTAATTAAGGAAAGGGAAAAAATAGAAAGGATCTTTCTGGTCCTCTTCTCCCTGTGCTCCTATTAAACAAAAACCTAGTGTCTTATGTCATGTTTGTAAATATTAAGATGAATAATGGAATAATACAATATTAAAGAATAATAATGACAAAGTGAAGATATCAAACATATTTAACAGTTGCTGGGATTGGGTCACTTTGGCTTTGTCACTAAAAGGGTATTACTGTAGGTATAATGTGTATGTCCTTTCTTCATGAAAGGTTTAAAAACACTCCACCTACTGTCATGATACCTAACGAAAAGTATAATCTAGCAATTTCTTTCAATTTTCTGCTAATCATGAAGGCATACCTATCAATGTAATAAAGAGACAGTAAATACTGTGCATTTATTTAAGTTCAAGAAACAGAGCAGCTTTTGAAATAACAAAAAATTACCTGTAATACTTATTTTGACCGGATTGCTGCAGCTCATTTGTTTAATTAACATCAGAACTTTATGGGCAAAACAAACTACAGTTTGACTACGGTAAGAATTCACAATTGTAAATGTTTTTTCCTTATACCAGTATCTTAATTACGTCATCCATCCGTTGTCAGTAACTACTTGGGGGGATGGAGACTATACAAGCATGGACAGGTTTCCATTAAACATATTCAATAATATGATTTCTAAAATATGGATATTTAAACTCTGATATCTAAAATTACTCTAACCAAACACTCACTATCTTTCTTTCTGCCAGGCACAAAATGTCAGACTGACTGTGATCAGACTGTGTGACGGTCTAGAAGAGAGAGCAGAAAGGTAAGACAGCTCATTACAACAATCCTAAATAACCCACTGAACTCCTCCACTCCTCCCTGCCGACCCATGATACACAAACATCTCTGAGCTTGTTAGAGACAAAAAGATGACTTAGTTTTTAGGACTTTGTTTTCGTGGAAACATAGGATATACCATTAACGTTTTCGCTGTTACACCTACCTTTGTGTAAAATTTGACTATGGTTTTTCTAGAATCACACGGTAGTAAGACTAATTTAATTTAGAAACACAGTGAAACTAATTTAGAAACACAGTGTTTAATTTACAGCATCTCGCTGGACAAGGCCGTTACCTTTTGCCTCCAGAGGAGCTGGAGGAGGTGGTTCGACTCCGACTCTCTGCTCCCAGCTCTCTCCTCACCATGGTGAGACGCTCTGTGGACATACTCTTCCTGAAGACAAGGAGACGAGAGGAAAGGAGATAAAAGAGGAGAGGATGCTTAAGAGAAACCAGTATGTTCTGACATTTATAACGTATCTTTACCCTTCTTCACCTCAACTCCACTCCACCACAGGCCACTGCTAAAAGTAAAGTAACACTCCAAGTTAATTTTCCTCATTAGCCAGTGGTCTTGTAAATAAAATTAGGGGTGACAGTTAAGCAAAAATTAAGTGCCAAGGAAAATTGAATGTTGAATAAGCAAACAACTCACTGGTCATTTACCTTTTATTAGCAAAATGACAAGCAGTCATTTTGCTAATAAAAGGTAAATTGCTCACTCAAATCAGTCGTCAGATTTTAGCTCTGTTTTGGCCAATGTGAAGACAAGAAACAAACAAAATTAAAATAAATATAAACATGTGCAAATAAATAAATACTAAGTGAGTACATCACATTCTGTTGTGTTGCCTCTGTTTTCAGAAACTTTTCTGTTTCAGTTTCTTTTTGTGGGATTCACAAAATTGCTTCACCAGAATTGCCGTGATTTCTGTCACCACCATTATTAGTTTGCCTCTTTAAATCTCCCTTATGAAATTAAGTGTAAATGTTAGAATAAGAAAACAATCTAAGTGAGTGTGATTTTTGTGGCAGTGTTTCTTTTTCTTTAGCATTATTTATACCTCTTAATGGACTGTAGCACCTCCTTCTTAGGAGAGGAAGGGGAGGAGAAGAGGCGTTTCTGTTGAACGTAGCCGTTACTTAGAGGTCTGGAGGGAAGAGCCTGCAGGAGCTGACGCACTGATAGATAAAACATTTTCATTAGCGTCAGCAAAAGAGGAATTGATAGATGATAACAATTTTGTAAAAAAAAAAAAAAAAGAAGTACAGCCCAATGTCAAAACAAAATCTGACACTATCTCTTTGTACTGTATGTGAGGTAATGCTGTCCCTGTACTATGTGACAGCAGGTGCAGTAATAACTTGCTGTGTTTATAGATCCATGTCACCAAGGACAAATCCTTAAGATTTTGTGTATTTGACGGTGAAGGTCTGAATGTGACGCTGCAGGTGTAGTTCCTTAGTTTTGTATGAAAGTCCACCTATAACTTTCATAGTTTTGGTGAATAAGGGGAATAAAATGACAACATAATCTCAGAAGCTGCAGCGTTGAGAGAAGAGCAGCTGTAGCCGTGCAGTTATTTATTACCCATTTAGACAAGAAGAAGATAAAACAACAAGTACGTTGCTTGCATTCAACAACTACAACAACTTTGACAGCAGGGCAGTGACTAACGCTCATGGGACATGTTGTCAGTGAATGCTTGCTCAAATGTTCCTCTCAATCACAAGCATTTATCTTAGAACATAAAACAGCAAGTACATGTTTCAGCTTTACATAAATACTGATGAAAAATGATGGCTGATGAGACAAATAACTAGCTAGGAAAGGGTGCAGGCCTTTAGCTCTCTTTTTACCTTACTTACCCTTGGTTGCTGGTGCAGAAGCTGTGGTGGCCAGAGATCTCCTGCCAGCAGCATGGACACCTCCTGCTTGCATCCCTATGCTCTGCTCTTCGCAGTAGCCCAAACGACGCAGGGCGTCAGCCAGAGCGGCTTTCAACAGCTGTATCTCATCCTCCTGCAGCTGCAGCTTCTGCTCCAAGTGGGAAACCCTGTCCTCCATGTCCATGTTACTGCTGGCTGACACCGTGTCATCTGAACAGGAAGAGAGATGGTTTTAGTTTAGATTTAGGTTACTGGGACTTAAAGCTTACAACGCAGTTCACACAAGGTCAGAATGGCCAGCTCATATGAAGAGTGGAAACAAGATATTTTTAACTTCATTATTAATAAAAACATATTGTGTTGACTACTACAACTTAGCATCAGTGTATAACCCAATACAGCACAGACAGGGTATTCTGTAAGGTCTTAGGTTAAACTTAATTACATACTGTAGGAGTCAAGTGCAGTACAGCATACATAAAAGTAAGCAACTTAGTACTTCATTTAAAACCATAATCACATGCAGTGTTGAACACTGTCAGTAGAAAACTACAAGGAAAAAGACAGTTCAACCTACAATGTTTGACAAATGAGCACAAAATGAAGATTAACAACTGAGAAAGAAGGGATTATGAAGCTGTGGCTGTGCATCAGAGGGAGTGTGAGGGACTCATTTATTTGGACCTAAACACAAACAGCTGCTTAAGGTGAGTGTTACGGATGTCTGATACTGCTGCTTTGTGGGTCAGTGGTTTTGAGTTTCTCAGGGGGCATTCAGGAAACTTGACTGGTTTTAATAATTTAGACTCTATATGTGAGTATGAGTCAGAGAAGGAAAACAACACCAGACACTAGATTGTGTAGTTGTTTTTGGACAGGCTGAGAGAGAAGAAAAAAGAAAGAGGAGTGGAGACAGTTGCCTACAGGGAGACAAAGCTTTGTCCTCTTCATTAAATCGTTGCGCATTAAGATACAAAAGGTTCCCAGTGGAGTCTTTAACCGCCAGCTGTGCTATGGAGGATTTTTGATTGTATGAACATTTGTGTTATTTTGTTTGCATCACCACTCCTGCAACTTGTGTTTAGTGCTAATTAGCAAATGTTACCAAGCTAATATGCTTAACTAAGGATACGGCCACTTGCAAAACTTTCCGAAATAGTCAACAGTCACTGTACACATCAGCTGCTGTTGACTGACCCTCACACCCTCTATTCATTGAACTCTTTCCAGCCTAATCGCACACCACCCTCCATGATAACATCACCAGAGGCCAGCTAGATTATCGAAGGCAAACTGCCCAGTGAGGATTATTAATCTGTGGCCCACATATACAGATTACAACCTGATAGAGTCAAAAACAAGTTTCTGATTGGATAGAACATCTTGAGTCCTAAATTCTTTTATTTAAGTCCTAAACCCTGTCCCTTCTCTGCCATGAAGTCAGCTCTGAAACAAACACACCATGATCAGAAATAATGATAATTCATCAAAAAAACAGACTTCCACCTTACATACTAACACAAGTTATCTTCTACTAAGCCCTGAAAATCAAGATGCAATCATTTAGGCTTGAATATGTTTCTCCTAAAATCATCGACTTTTTAAGTACATGCTGCTTTCTTTTGAGTCTCCATTTTTACAAACAAATAGGATTCCCGTACATTTTCTGTTTTTAATTTCCTCACACCTGCTGGCTTTATATTCCCAAGGGAATTTAAAATGGGAGCAGTAAACATGTAATCATGTGTTGAGATGGAGTTGCAGCTACGCAAAAAATATATACCTTAAATTATGTGTTGCTTTCTTTACACATCCATGTGTTCAGTTTGCAAATTAATTATTTATTCAAAAGCCTGCTGTCTCTCAGAGGTATCTGCTGCCAAGTTGATGTGGGTCAATATTGTTAATAAAAAAACACCAAATTTAAAGCACTGAATCCTGTAAAAAAATAACAACAGTATCAGTGACTGCTAAACATATCAGTATCAACACCTGTTTTTGTTGAAGACTTTAGTGATTGTCCAATCAGATCTAGGCTACAGTTAAACCAAGCCAAAAAAGATAAAACATGTAAGCTCTATCACTGAGAGACAAAAGGCTAAAACAAACCTAACACACTAACAATAACTTCATCTACCATGAGCTTCCTCCTCATTATTTTTAATGCAAATGTCCCACTCATCATATGGTACACCATACACTACTAGAGCAGGAACCAATACAATGCTCCCAGCATGCATGAGTTCAGCGCTGTTAGCTGAGCCGGGCGACACTGTATCACATCTTTTAGTCAAATGGGACAGGAAGCGGCCATGAGGAAAAAGCTTCAGATTTACATGCAGAAATCAATTTTATGGCAGATTTGCATGGCAGAAGTGCCCAATGGCCGAGCAGTATAATGTCAGATTATACCTCAAGCCTTTGTCATTGCTCCTCTTCTTAAGTTTCTCTATTATTCTTATTCAATTTGCTTTATTGGCATGACACCAAGAAGTAGAACAATATTGCCAAAGCATCATACATATCACGTAACAATCAGCCCCATACATATAACATAACAACAATCACCCCCATACATTTCATTAAAGAATTAAAGCATAAAGTAATCAAAGCATCTGTGTTTGTGTTAAAAAAAAGAAATGTATATATATTAAAAAATAAAATAAAAATACTAAAAATAGAATAAACAAAACAGTAAGTGTGCTTTGTTTAAAAAGTATTAAAAATAAAATAAATACGACTGTGTGTGTGTGCTAAAAGAAATAAAAATATACTAAAAAATAAATAAATTAAAATAAATAAATGAAACAGTAGAATGTGTGTGTGTGCGTGTATATATATAGTTATATTAATAGATAAAAAAATCAAGTATAAACTGTACAACAAAAGAATTACTAAAATACCAAACGATCAAAATAATAATAATTTTAAAATCTGTCCAATTATTTATCAGTCTGAGGTTCCAGTGGTTGTCCTCACTTCATGGCATGTGGAGACATATTTTGCAGCAATTATTTGACATTTGGGCATTTCTCCCAGTAAATAG
>JAPMOB010215879.1:0-13459 GCA_029875015.1 Lepomis gibbosus | reverse complement strand
ACACACACACACACACACACACACACACACACACACACACACACACACACACACACACACACACACACACACACAAAGTCTTAATATTATTAAAAAGCTATAGGCCTATATAGAAAGGCACCAGACCCAAATTGTAATACTAATTTGTATGTAATGAAATTCAATGTAAAACTGTATTAAAAGTGTCAAAGTAAAGTAGATTGAGTGAAATAAACAAACAAAAAAACCCATCAACAATAACCTCCTGTCACGAGTGCTGGGTGAGTGCAGCAGGAGTGAGCCCAAACGCAAGACACTGAGGTGGAGTTCAGAGTTTATTTCCAATGCATAGACAGGCAAAAACAAAACTCACGGGAACAGGGAACTGGTACATCCAAAAGCAGGTAACTGGTAGTGGCACAACATCCGACAGGACAGGGCAGACATGCAACAAAACACAAAAGTACACAGACCAGGAGTAACCACTAAAGACATGAACAGGACTAAGAACTAAAGACACAACCTAGAAACTAAGATAAGAGACAAGACAGATATGAAGTAACTTACAGAAGTAGATAAATGCAACGAACAAATCAGATAATAAATGAAACTGGCAACCAGACAAACACAACCTAAGCATGATGGTATAGAGAACTGGACATGAGGGACAGGACAGAGCTAAACAAGTACTAAGGCAGACACCGAGATAACAGGACAGATCAGAACCACCACACCGAAACAAACAGGAGACTGGATACAAGACCACAGATAGACAGGACTGAAACCCAAAACCAAGACACAGAGAAAGCAAAATCAAAATACAGAAGGCATGGCAAAAATAATGTAACACAGACAAGCTCAGGAAAGGATCATGACACCTCCTCCCCAAATATAATTATATAATCATGTGTGTGTATTATTTTAAGTTTTTCTTAAAACGAACAGCTTCCTTTCCCATACTTTCCATTTATTGACAAAATCTCATGCCCAACCTCTAGAACACTAACTGAAATCATCATGAAATCATCAGAAAATGTCTCCAAACCCAGGAATTTCACACTACTCCACTAGATAGAGAGTTTTAAAAGTTGAGCTGCGTTTTCTATTAACTTTCGATTCCTCTATGCAAAATAACACATGTTAAATATATATTGGGATGATTATTTTCACAGAGACAGCTGTTGTTTTCTGTTACATTTGTATGATATGCAGATTTAGCAGGATTCTTTTATATCCTGTGCCATTTCTGAAGCCCGTTTGCCAGCCCAGCCCTGCCCAGAGACACTGGCACATGAAGAAAGGCAGCAGAATTGGGAGGAAAGAAAGATGAGACGAATCGGAAGCCTTAGAGATGAAGTTTGCTCACTTCATTCACTGCAAATGCTGTCTCTTTGATAGAAAGGACTTGCAGCTGATGAAGAAATCTCAAGGAGGGAAACAAAATGGCAAAATAAGTCAGCAGGGGTATGGTAATAATAACCAAAACCAATCCAACTGTTCAGAAGAGGACAGAGGAGAGGAGACAGAAGGAAACATTTAAACAGGAACAACATGTGACTGTTTGCCTGTCAGAGAACAACAGAACATCAGGACTGCAATTGCTCTTGTTAATTTAGTTCAGTTTATGATCATTTTACTATTTCTTTTTGGGTTGGCAGTGTGCTTTGAAGTTGTTGCACCAGGAAGACATTCATTTCTGACTTTTTGTGCTGATGAAGGTCAGTGGCATGGCTCAGCTTTGCCTGTTTGTGTGTATATGTATGTGTGTGTGTCTCCACACTTCCCTCGGGGTGCCACCCCAGCACCGTGGGTGGCTGCGGCTGTGGGAGGAGGGCGAGGGCTGCAGCGAGTGCATCCAGCACCTCTGCCCCCCATTCCCCAATGACTGCCCTGCAGGTCGGGTGCAGGATGACTGTGGATGCTGTGAACAGTGTGCTAATGTGGAGGGGCAGCAGTGCGACCCGGATGGGGCTCAGAAGTTCTATGGCCGCTGTGGAGAGGGCTTGGTCTGCCAGAGAAAAGCGCGAAATGAGGGACACAGGAATGAGCCAGAGCCTACATGTGTGTGTCAGGAAAAGGGCCCTGTATGTGGCTCCGATGGGTGGACCTACCCAAATGTTTGCCAGATGAGAGAGGCCGCCAGCCGCCAGAACACAACCCTCAAGCTCAGTGAAAAAGGACCTTGCCACTCTGGTAACTGCACTCTTTTCTTACATGCAACAGGAGAGCAGGAAAGTCTTTCAATGCCTGTGTATACTTGTGTTGTTGGAAAACAACTTTTGAGGTCCTAGTATTAAACCTTGGAGTGCTCCTTTTCTCTCTGCTACAGCTCCCCGTATCCTCCGAGGCCCAAGAAACCTATCCAACTACACCGGGAACGACATTGTGTTTGGCTGCGAGGTCTCAGCCTACCCTCTTCCAAACCTGAGCTGGAGGAAGACAGGGAATGACAATTTCCTGCCAGGAGATGATCCTCACATCTCTGTCCAGGTTTGTTAAGAGCTTCAGTTATTAAGCATCACCAGAGGTTTCATTAACAGTGTATGATTGAACTGTGTCCTTTGGGTGCATGACTTTTTTCCCAATTTGCTTAATAGATAAAGACGTTTTTGATTAACAGCTGATTTTACACATGAAGTTCAGTTCATTCGTCATGAGGAGTATTACTCAGCTTGAGAAAATAGTAAAATATATTCTGCGGCTTTGGAGCTTGATCCATACTATGGACTAAAAGTCAGCCTATCTCTAGCTCTGTTGCTCTAATTTTGACCGTTCTGTTTTTAATCTGTCTTTTGTGAGACTCCCAGCTTTGCGAAAGTGCAATACTACTTTGAACTTGAATCCAGATGGTGGATGTTTTATTATGTTTCAAGGCTTAGATGAGAATAACACTCAGTAATTCATCATATATCACAATATACTGGTGATATATTGCAAAGCAATCATCTAAGAAAAGTGATGATAGCTATCTGTGCAACTGAAAAGGAATGTATACTGTATATGGCAGAACAAGCATTCAAAAAGCACATGTGAATCATATATTTAATCACTTTGCAATAAAGTGCTTATACTTTAACAGAGCTGTATTCACAACTGTCTAATGCATATATTTCCTACATTTTATTAGATTTATATCATCTGTTGAGATTTAATCCTGTCATTTTTTCAGGCCCGAGGCGGTCCCCTGCGCTACATGGTCTCTACCTGGCTTCAGATACAGGGCCTCCACGTCTCCGATGCCGGAGTCTACTCTTGCATCTCCCGCAATGCCTTAGGAGAAACGTCTGCATCAGCACAGCTCACAGTGTTTAGACAGGGTGAGTCTCTAAGCATCACGCTGTAGACTGTTCACTGCAGTCAACCGTGACTTAGATCGCTGTGTTAAAGCAGTGCAATAGAACGGCAAACAAACTACAATATTTTTTTTTTTTAAACTTATTTTGAATGTTGATTCTTACTCAAACATTTTATTAGTGAATGTAATGAAAGGCCACGATGAGGAGGAACAGGAGCGCATTGATCATCTGGAGGAGGGCAGTGGTGACGGACAGCTGACATCTGGAGATTACCTGGAATTCATTTAATTCAGTTTATATGACCATGACAACAAAAATCATAAAGGACCAGCTCACATATTGTAAGTAAAATGGCATGATGTTTGTCAGTCACAGCTCACTGCTCAGTTTCAAAAATGAATAACTATATCTTCATTTTTTCTTCTGTTCACCTTCTTATTATACCATGGCACACAAATAAATCACTCTTGTTATTTGCTGTGTAGAGTTTACTAAATGTGTATGACTAAAATAAACTGAATAATAATAGCAAGAACTCCTTGAATAATGGCATACTCCTTTAATGGAACATTTAGATCAGATTTCATCATGGATGCCACATCACTAACCATAAAGCCACCAAAAGAGCAATAACGAGTGAAACTGTTGACTCATCTTCAAAGCATTTAATTTGACACAACTGATACAAATTACAATTACAAACATAGACACAAGTCACCCCTAAAGTAAAGCTTCTATCACCTCCTGCTGCTTTTACCACCCCGCCCAGAAAACACAGAGTACAGTGCATTTGTTCACTGAGGGGGAAAAAAGAGTGATGGATGGAGCGAGAGAGGGTGTGACCATCCACAGGGTCTCCGTCTGATTCTCTTCATCTCTCTCCACCTGAGTGCCAGTTAATCCTCCCCTCATCCCCCAACTCCCAGCTGGATACACCGGCTCCTTGTGAAAGGCAAGCTGCATTAACGCCGAGGAACTTTCCCCCTGCTGTCTGTTAGTCAGAGCTGATTGGAGATTACAGGCCTGCGGCGAAAACACAGCCCTCCATCTCATCTCAAATCACTTTCCACCCCTTTCTCTCCTTTATCTCTCCTTCCTCTCTTCATTTCTTTATCTTCTTAATCCCAACTCTCTTCCTTTTCAATGTCATCAACTTTTGCTTGCCACTACATTTTTGCCCCTATTCAGTGCTTTTTTTCTGACAGCCGAATGACAAGAAGATGAAGAGGAACAAGAGAGAGGGAGAAAAAAAGCTTCCCCTCCTGAGTGGAGCCAGAATGATGTCATGGGGGCATTTGTCCTCCTGGTGTGGAGGCTTCCCTTCCCCTGCTAATTACCTTGTACAAACTCGAATCTGATATGGCGGATATGAGGCCCAAATACAATTATTGTGGGCTAACAAAGAGATATTGAGATTCAGGGAATGAGGGAGAGACTGCAAGTGAGATAGAAGGAAAGGCACGCGCACGGCCATCCATGTACACACACATACAGCAACCACATGCACGCACACACGCTCACATACCCACCCACACACACACAAACACAACCACTTGTCCTTCCCCTCCATTCCCTCAGATAGGCTAATGTTATTACTGGGGTAATTATCCTCATTAGTGCCAGCAGCTGTAGAGAGCCCATTGCTTGCTGTTCAAACTCCACCCGAACCTTTCTATCTTCACATCCCTCTTTGTATTCCCTAGATCTCATTTAGAGACTTTGTCTCCATCCTTTGCATGCTAGGTGGAGGCGGTTGTAAAAATAGAGCCCCATCAAATATCTAATAAGCCAGAGTTACCACTGTTTTCTAAGTCCATTTTGTGGATCAGGGTTACTAATGTGTCCTGTTCTGCAGCACTGATCCACAAAAAGCTAAATTAGAAGACTGAATAGTATGCAAAAGTAGGAAAATGATAAGAAAATGGCACAATATTTAGAATTCATAATCTGTTGTCATACAACCAGGATATGTTAACAACGATGAGTTGATGAAAATTACCGCAATTGGGGTTTCTCCATCTGTCATTTGAGCCTTCCAGAGTTGAACAATTGAACACAAGATGGCACTGTTTAGTCAAATTACTACTTCAATGCTGCAGTGAATGAGCTTTCTCTTTGACAGCTAGATCTTTGAACACTGCTCTCTCCTCTTGTCTGTTTAATGTTTTTCTTATTTACATCCCTCCCCAAAAAATCCCTTCTTCACAAAAGAAAATTAGCTGTCATATGCCTTCCTCCTTGGATGCAACAACACTTTCCCATTAAGATGGCTACGAAGAGTAGAGAATAATAGTGCTTGCATAACTAAACATAGTGCCTGCTTATTTGTTTGAAGTTTCTATAAAAGCTCCCTGAAAATGATTTCATTCATGCCTTTTAATTTTATGCTCTGTCTGCATCTTTACACACAAATGATGGCTTTACATGCAGCATCCCCCCCGCTCTGTGAGATTGCTTTTTGTTTTATTGCCAGGGGCTAGTGCGGACAGTAGGTAACCTGTATACTGCTAAGCCCCGCATCAGGCGCTAAATGTCATGCATAGCCTGTTTTTATTGGGTGATATGGCTTGTTGTGCCCTTCTCCCTTTTCCTGGAAGCCATTGTTAAAGAGCTGGTTGTTAATGCTACTGACCAGATGGGCTCCTTCTCCCCGCAGCTCTGACTGAGGGTGTTTACCATGCACTGGGCTGTGGATAACAGGTGAGACTGCTGCTGGCTTGTCAACCAATCGGAGAGCAGCAGATGCCTGGCCTGTAAACCTTTGTTTGGCATTTGGGGCCTTATGGGAGTGGGTTTGATAATAACACTGAATCAAAGTGAATTCTGATTTATATGGGTGGGTTTTTTTTTACATGAGGCTATAATGTGAAATGGTCGTGCAAGCTATGGCAATAATATCCGCTCCATGCCCACTGCTGTCAAACCTCTCTGAACCCCATATACTGAGACTTTGGTTAAATAAAGCTGAAATATCTTTTTGTCTATCAAATACTTCAGATGTCAAACCGCCAAGCTATTTAATTTTCCCTTCATAAAGCTCAGGCATAATTTCCAGAGATGTTCCTTCGTCCCTTGTGTGACAAAATGTTTCCAGCATTAGCTGAGCAAACAGTGAACATTCCTTTCCCTTTCCAATGCAGGCCATCTCGCATTACTGCAATTATCATGGCAACAGCAAAGGCAAGCCCAGGCCCGGGATTGTTGAGGAGTAGTCTCCTTAAGCTTTGAATCAATCTGCCTGAATGGATGACCTGTGTCTAGCGTGCATGTATGGATTAGTTTGGCTGGAGCACCTGTCCCTGTTCTGTCAACAGCAGATCAGGTTACTGGCTACATTCACCTGGCTGACACAGCTTCCTGTGATTGACAATATGCCAGCCTTTGTTCACTGCTATCTCACAATACTGATGTTGCATGTACACTTATGAATGTTGAAGTACAACAAACACATGATTTCAAAATACTGGATACATATGTAAATATATGTTTGAAATAACTTTGATCAGTAAAATTTAAAGATATAATGTGTAAAAATTGAAAAAAGACTACTCTTCACTGGTCCAATTCATACGCAAAAAAATAGAGGCAGCATGTCCCATCAGGTCATAACTGCTGCTAACTGTAGGCTAAGCTCAGTTAGCCATGTAGCTGACTGTTGAACTGTTGTTGAAACATTGGAAAGACTAACAACAATGGTTTTGGTGAGTTTTAGTTTGTTTCTGTTGAGTTTGAATGAATTGTTAGAGTAAAAAAGCTAAGAGTGCTTGTGTAACATAGCTGCACACATCTCCTAGCTGAAAATATGGGGGAAGGCCTATGTACAAAGTGGTATTCCTAATACAACACAGGGCGGGCAGGGGCTAGGTCGTTAGCATGCTAGTTCAGTGGATATCTCTGCAACACAACACATATGTCAGAATTGTTACTTCTTCATATGTTGTTGATAATGTTAGTTGTTTTTTTGTTTTTTTTAAATTAAACAAAAATTCTGGCCATATCTTACACATTGCACCTTTAAATGAACACCAACAATTTCACCTAATGTCTGTCATCTAATTTCAAGATCTGGCCCTAACGAGGCCTCTCAGGTTGATTATGGAGTTAAGCTGCCAGAACGGCCCACTGAAGCGAGGCTGAGGCTGGGCTTAACATCCTTTCAAGGACAGCTTGTATCCAACACCAGACCTGAACTGGGAGACAAAGCTCACTCAAGAAAGAGAAGAATACTCTATCTGAACTTTGCTCCTGAGTATTGAAATTTAAAGATTATATCATTTCCTAAGCATAATCCCTCGGATTTACAGTCAGAAAGTGTTTATTATGCATATCTGGAGTCTTGTGATGTTTAGAAGATAACTGGGAAATTAGAGCAGCTGACAGGATATCAAGCATATCTTCTTCACACTGGACAAGTTTTTATTCTCCTAATCAGGGCGGATATCTCCTCTGAGTTTCTCAGAGCACAATACGGGGGAATCCCCTTAGATTTATGGTAGTCTTATTCAGAATTATAATCGAAGGAAGCTGTTCATTTCAAAGCATTTCATTAACCATTAACTGATGTTCAAACAAACGTCACCTGTACCTCCAAGAGGTAAACCTTTAATGCAAGGCTCCCCTTGAGATTATTCAGTCATGAGTCCAGGAAGGGAAATCTCCACTTATTTCATCCAGCTGACGTAAAGCCCCTTCTGTATAGTCTTATACTCTCAAGACAGCCTCGCTGCTCCTCTGTGTTCACTGTCATCTCCATTATCCCTGATGATGAAACGATTAGCTAGCAACCGTTATGCTAACCACAAAGCTGGATGGGTGATGGATGGGCTAAGTGATAGACTCAGGCAGTTGGTTGGGGGCCTTTGTCCTGGATCTCTGACACCTTCTATCTTGTGATCCATCCAACTCCCAGATCCACCCTAGTTACCCCCACCAGCTGCCTCTGACCCCTCATCACAGCCCTGCCTCTGCTTGCCATGTGCTTGGAGTCAAAGGGTTCCCACCTATCGCTCATCAGAATGGAACCCCACCATCCCCTGCCCCACGCACTAAATCACAATCAATCGCTTGGCAGGCAGAGATGGATTGGGACATCCACGACCCTGTACCTTTCAGGGAGGCCCCCACCCTCCAAAGGGCTGCTGTCACTGACAAATAATAGAGGTGATCCTAGGAAGAGTGAGCAGGTCAAGTCTGCCGCCCCTGGAAGGAAGTTATCACAAAGCAATGGAGGGAAATTCTTTTCTCTTTAGGAACAACAGTCACAGCGTGGAAGAGCGTGCCTGACAGAAGGACGCATGGGAGAGAAAGGTTTGCTTTGATGCTAAAAAAATGACTTTAGAATACATCTTTAATCTATCTGAATGCACTTAAATGCATATTTTTGAGACATTTTGAAAACATGTTATAGTTAGTCATCGAGTTTATCAATGTGTTTTCTGCTACTCATCAAACATTCATACCGGTTTATCCCTCAAATCAAATCTATTGCGACATAAAGGTTCAATATTAGATTTGGACATAAAATAACATCTTTTATGTTTGGAAAGGAGAGCTACAGAGCTATGCCTAGGCAGTGTGTGATAATCCAATTCTGGCTAACCCGAGGTGATAACGCTCTTTTTTTATTTAGACATATCAATACATTTCAACCATCTCTGTTTCTTTAGCATTAGCATTTCAATATGAAATATGTGCTTGTATCAAATTATGCCCCAACATGTTGGCTAGATGTTCCAATAAACTAGTCAGGACACCAAGTAGCATCTATGAAAAGTGTAGTCATGTAAACAGCTCCACAAGTATGCCTTCTCTCAATTTTTATAAAAGATATATTATTTCAAGAAAGTAGGTTGGTTATTGAATTGAATTGAAATATCTTTAACAACATATACACAGTCGTACACTTAAGAACACATAAGAACATAAAAACATGAGATAATAACTAGATAAAAACAACAAATACACATATCCCCATAGTTTGTTGAGAAACCCAAATGATCTCTGAAATGATATTGTTACTACTAGCTTGCATTGGTAGGTCAATGTATAGGCCAAGGAAGCTTGATGCTATGTGTGTTATTCCTAATGTTATTGATGTTACATGTATAATGTTACTCAAGGTTATTAAATTTGGAGCTCTCTGCAAATGCTGATTAAATACATACATACAACAAATGAAATTGTGCCATAATGAATTATATAGAAAACTATATAACACGAATCCTGTAAAGTGGCATATTGAACCATTTAGGAGTGCCAGGATATTGACCTAAAAAGGTTCAATATAGAGTCAGAGAAACTGTATCTTTGCAATTTAAACTCTGATCCATGTATACTGGCCTTCTGCACAGTTGAGTGCATTTATTTATATACTATCAATAAGCTGACTTACTTCCACCCGCCTGTCTGCTTTCCCCTTTTTTCTCCACTTTCAAAATAATACAATCTTGACATTCTGCCTCACATCATCATGTGTGTTTGAAGAGTTGCTGTCTAGTGCTTCCTGATTTACTTCACAACAGCCTGAGTGATTGCATCATTCACATGAACATTGACAACAAATATCATTCAGACATGTAAAAGTCTCCACGATGCCATAACAAGATGATTGGGAGTGAAAGATCTTATTCTGTATTCACTGCCGAGGGCTCAAGGAGGATCATTCATTCACATGTAGATGTGTCCGTCTGGAAGTGCCTCCGCTATACAATTTCCATTTAGATAAGGTGTATACACAAATAAAGAAAGGACATTGGGTTCTTCATTTGATTAACTAATCATAGTCTTTGTAATTCCACTCGGAGGCCTTGAAGGGCAGTGCCGGGCTGTGCACCCTGATTAGCCTATGCATGATTGCTGCTGCTGTGGCACAAATCAGTTCAAGTAACTCAACTCCATACACTACACAGTGGCGGTGATTAAACAGGCGATTAAGACATAGAGAGTTTCTGTCTGTTTAATCCCTTTTCCCATTGTCTAAATAGATAGCCACAGTATAGTCCCTGATCAACAATAACTGAACACCACAAGAATTGGAGTGAGAGGTGATTAGGGTCTTTAAAACTCCCCGGAGTGCAGATGCAGGTTGTTTGTGATTAGCTCGAATTTAAAGGGACATTGTGTTCTTATTGCCTCTTGCCGGAGCAGGGAATTCATTATCTGATGCTTAAGCTGAGAGAAAAAAAAGACACACAGAGCCCCAGGACAGATGTAATATCTTTAAGTGAAAATGGAATAATCCACAGTTGTGGTACAAAACATGCCAAGTGAGGAAGCTTCCGGTTCGCAGCATGTTGACAAACCAAACAAAACACTCCTCAACCTCACGACTCAAGCCTCAAAGTGCTTTAACCCTCTTCCCACTTCTCTGCTAGCCCTCTTCATGCTGTGCAGTGGTGTCTGTGTATCATTTGAAGGCTGTATAGAAACTCTACAGGCCCTCTCCATGACTGATCTCTTTTGATAGAGCTCATTATGCAAACTGCTCCCAAGTCCCACCGCATAATTAGTGCTTAATTAATTTGAGTGAAATCTTTCATCTGTCTGTGTCCGGCCAGCTCCTTCCTTCCATTTACAACATGATATTAATTTCAGAGGGGGGAATGGTAGCCCAGCTGATGAAAAGGCTGATATAATTAATCAAGTACTGTATCTTTTCCCTTCATTTTTTGCAGGAATAATAATAAGTGCGATGAGCAGAGTCTGATTAACCCTATTATGCTCCCTAATTAGGGTGATCATTTAATAATCAAGGAAGCAGCACAATTATAAGAGAATGCAAATTATACCATCTAACAAAGACTGTGCAAATTCTGGGAATTCTTAGTTTGGAAAGTGTGGTATTCCAAATTCAAAGGTCAGGTGAAGGTTCATCTCTTAATGTCCATAGGTTAAAGATGTACTTAAACACTTGAGCCCCAAAATTTTTCATAGTTTTCCATGGACTCCATCTCTATAAACAACAGCAACAACATCAACAGGAAGAGATGAATTCAACATACAGTGAAAAAAAACCTAAAGCATGTCAGAAGCTATGATGCCTCTTAAGTAAACTCTTGATATTTAAAAAATTGTTTGACATTTTGGGAAATAGTCTTATTTGCCTTCTTGCCGAGTGTTAGGTAAGAAAGCCTCATGTGTCTGTACGATTAACATACAGGTGGAGTCAGCATTCGGTTAGCTTAGCACAAAGACCTAGCCCGGCTCTGCCCAAAGGTAACAAAATCTGCCTACCAGCACCTCTAAAACTCACTAATTATTTGGTTTGTTCAATCTGCCCAAACACTGATGTGTAAAAACAACATGTTGCGGGTTAAACACAGGCAGTTTTGACAGTTTTACTCTTAGGCTTTCTTATGGACTAAACAAACCAGATATTAAGAGTTGTTTAGTGAGTTTTAGTGGTGCTGGTAGAGGTAAACGTTTACCTTTGGACAGAGCGAAGCACTGTTTCCTGTCTTTGTACGAAGCTAAATTAAGCTAAGCGACTGCCATACAGACAAATTGGAAGTGATTTTCTGATGTAACTCTTGGCAAGAAAGCAAATAATCATTATTATTTCCCCAAAAAGAGAACTATTCCATAAAAATTTCAAAATACAACGAAGCATTGGTAAACCTGTGATGAATGAATGATTAACATCACGTTAAAGCAAATGTATTTCAAGGGCATGTTACGACTCACCTGAGAGTAAGAATGACAGAAAAACTGTGAATGTTCATTATATTGGCTCTTAAAGGCACGGACAGGGCACCAACTTTTATTTCCCACTGGCCCTGTGTGTTTTTATAGAGCCTGAGCACTAAGAGGCAGCTGCCACTGTAAACTTAAGGGCAAAAGTTCAGTACCATGGACAGCAACCACTGTTCCAGAGAGTCAACTCCCATAGAGCTTCTGTGTTTAGAGCTATTGTTTAAAATACAACACTGTGAATGTTTATTCAAGTAACAGGCCAGTTGTGTAATTAACAGATATTTCTACATGAGTCTAATGTATTAATAAGTGAGATAAGCTCACGAGTAGTTCAAGGCTATGAGACAGATGACCAGCGTGTAGCTCCGTATGTCAATAGATAAAGGATATGGCCCATTAGGTCTGCCAGAGTCCATCTTTCATGCTCCTAGATGATACAGCTGCTGTCTTCGCTTTCATCAAGATAATGGTGATCTCATATTATGGAGTCTATGAGGAATGGTCCTGATTTCATTTTTCTTACATGGAGTCATTATCAATATCAATACAATCTTCAGGGAGCCAGTGAGCAACAGAGGATGGACCTTTTTTGTTGTCTACTTGGTGAGAAATGCAATGACTACCAAGCCAAATGCCAGTCAGTAAGATCAGTAAGATCAGTAAGATCCTTTATCCTTTATCCTTTATCCTTTACTTCTCTTGGTACTGTGTGCGTACCTCCTCCACTTCTTTGTATCTGTTAGGTGTGTGCATGCGCGTGTGTGTGTGTCTACATGAATGTACCTCAATTTACTCCTCTTTACCCCCATAGTGCAGCTGTGCCTCGGAGGACTCTTGTGAAGTAATTGAATGAGCCGGGGCAGGGGGAAACCTGTGGCAGCGAATGTGGTGCCCGCTGGCCTTATTATCTGTAATACGGCAGCCGCTCTGCCTGCGCTTTCTCATCCGCTCATGAATACAGAAATGAATGTGGTGGACGGCAGAGGTGAACGCAGAGGGGAGAAACAGGCCAGAGCCGTTTTAATCAGCTTTCAGATAGAACAATCACTTTATCCACCTCCACAGCTCAGAGGTGAATTAGTGTTTAACATTCCAGGGCATGCTTTCTGACAGGGGACTCCACCCCAAACAACCAATGGACTGCAGAGATTATTGAGAGACACTCCGATGTTTTTGATGAGTAAATTAGAGCTAAACAGGCCCCTGGGATGCCAGCAACTGGCATGCCTGATTTGCAGGAAGACCTCTTTTTAATAAGAGGCTCTTAACAAGGAAAAGAAAAACTGCTGATTCCCTATGAAGGCTATGTTTATATGTCTGTGCACACACAACATAAGATATAACCAGTAAAAGCATATACAGTTTCCCTGAAGTCAATAGCAATCTTTTGTAAATAATTGTTAATATGACATGTCATACTTATTTTGCAGTGGATTTGATCATAATTCCAGATAGTACAGACACACACACACACACACACACACACACACACA
>JAPMOB010215877.1:34446-48749 GCA_029875015.1 Lepomis gibbosus | reverse complement strand
ATGTTAGCACGTCACGTTTGATGTGGTCATTTCACAGTAGGCAGACACACAGGTTCGAAGACTTGTTCTCGCCCCCTACATTGTAATTCGGTTTACATCTGCGCTAAAATATCAAGGAGAAAGTCATCATAGCTTGCGTAGGATAGACCCAGCTCCCAACCCAACTTTGAGAATAGATTAACGGCGATATTTTTTTTGTCGCCCGATAAGAGTCTCACGTTAACGCAGCAAAACTTAAACTATAGTTATAAACTTGATCTACAGAAGCACATCCCCGTCCAGCCAAACCCGAGCCGCCGATTCGTGGAGGGTCCATCTCTACAGGCAGCCTGACGCCCATAAAGTCCTCTCCCATCCTCAACAATGGCTCGCCCACCATCCTGGGCAAACGCTCCTATGAACAGCACAACGGACTGGATGGTGAGTGTGAGGAGAGAGCTCTGAGTACAGTATGTGTGTGTTTGCTTTCTCAGTTTCTGATGTGTTGGTTGTTAATATCTATTATTAGTATCGTCATTATGTATTCTGGTTTTAGTTTCCCCCGTTAGTTCATAGAACATTAGTGTACTATAAAATTGATTAAAAGTTGAAAGTAGTTGAAAATTAGCATGATAAAAGATGTAAAAGATACACTGAAATAAAGATAATTATCCAGTTTTTCACATCTGATAATCGTGATCACCCAATTTAATTTTCTAATTACTTGCTAGTTTTAATGTGAGACTTTTTTAAATGAGATATAATTTTTATGAAGGATGTGCTTGGATTAGCCCCAGCTGCAGTTTTTTGTTGGTTTATGTGCAAATTTGACTCACCAGTTTTATCAAGTTCTATCTATATCTATTAAATTAACTGGAGTAGAATAATGGTGTCATCATTAGCTTTTAAGCTAATTTTAACTGGGTTTTTTTCGTCATTTTTTCGTCATTACAGCATAGTTTTAATTATTTTACCTGTATTAACACAGATTAATGTTAAAGCTAATGTCTTTGCTAAACATCGATCATTTTAATATTTAAAGAGAATGTAAAGGCGCATCTGAGCTCCACCGCTCACTCGATGGCTACAACGCACGGTTATGATCCACTGCCGAAAGGGTTGAGAGTTTGTGTGGGGCTCTTATTTTTTTGGGTTATGTCCCACTTTCCCCTCTCCCCCGTGAAATGAGAGAGGGGAAGAGACAGACTGGGAGATCAAGAGAGGGAGAGTATGCCAGGGAAAGACTGAGGGGAAGAGGGAGAGAGAGAGATTGTGGAGAGGATCGGATCGGCCTTGCTGCTTTAGCTGGAGGCTATAGTCTATGTTGTCATGGTAACAGAGGAGAGGAAGAGGAGGAGGAGGGTAAGTGTACCCTGAGGGAGAGCATCTCCACTCGTCTGTGAGCCCACCTCAGGCCCAGGCTGGGATAACGCACTGGGAGGAGATTTGGGGCTGGAAACTAATCCCTACTACCATTTATCAACTTAGTCATTCATGACTATTATCATGGTGATTTGTCTGAAGACAAGATGTTTTCAAAAAGCATTTTCAGTTTTATTATATTTTAATTAGCAGTTGTTTTAGTCATTACATTTTTTTCTCTATTTTCTTATTAATTTAGAATTCAATTATACCGCCTGTGTTTCTGGCTGATACTTAAAGCAATAGTTCAACATTTTGGGAATTTCACTATACCATTTCTACCGTTTACTTATGTGCTTTAAGTTTACTAATCTTGTATGTTTTGATCTGCACACAAACATTATCTTGTCTCTTAATTATCAACTTTTCCTTTTTCATTAAAGACTATGGATCAGGTTTTAGTGCGGCTGTGGAGCTTTGCTGTAATTTTGCAAATATGGGGGATCACAGGCTCTCCATGTTATGAAGCTGCCTTTGTGTAGTGAAGCACACAGTGGCTTCATCTGTGTTAAATAATGAGAAATAGTCCCAAACTATTAAAAGTCCAATTGTCAACAATATTATAATGAATATTTATAAAGATAATTTGCTTAATGTCTTGTTGTTAACTGGCATTTGGCGAAAACAGGCTGCTGTTTGTTTCTGTACAAAGCAAGTGAAGATTTTACTGTTGAAGCATTTACAGTTGATGAGGTTTTGTGGGAAAAATTCAAAACCAACCTTTACGTTACCTAACTGTTTAGTCATTGCTTATAAAAAGATATTGTTCAATAAAAAAAAAAATAGACTGATGCTTGGACATTGATTAGTTCAAGTGCTTTAAACAGAAAAATCAGCTCTGATGGGAGAAGTAAAATGACATGTTAGAGTAATCAAAGAATAAGGTACATTATTAATAAAGTATATTCACATCTATTAATATAATTGTTTTTCAGATGTACTAAAGAAATACTTTCTTAGCCACCAGGGGGCAGAAGATTTTATCCTTTTAGTGTATCCAGTAGTATCAGGTGACTGAAAGCTGACTCGAGGAGGGTGCATGTGTGTAAGCTGTGTCTCTTGTACTCTTCCTCCTCTGCAGGCACTAAATCCAAAGGCCTGACTCCACAGTGGGACATCATGGCCAAACGGATGAGCGAAGCTGGGCGGCCCTCGGTCTCTCTGCAGGACGAGGTGCATGAACTGGACTGAACAATCTGTGGGAACGACCTCTACAACAAACCCCAGTGAGGTGAGACACACTGCGGGGATTCTAAGAAGAAGATCTATGTTCCCTGATCATGCTATTTTGGGCTTTTCTTACCCTCTTGCCTAAAGGTTTCTAACACGTTTGATTACTTCAGATGCCAGATATTAGAATGTGGTATTTGATGATTTAGGGCACTTTCATCCCTATAGTCTGGTTCCTTCAGTCTGGACCAAGAAAACAAAAGATCATTGCCTTCTAGTTCTGGTGGTGGTGAGTTCACTGACAGGTAACGCAGTCATTGGACAATTTTGGTGATGTCATCCTGCATCATCGTGGCTGCAATGACCCACAAGTCTAATTCTGGTGACAGAAGGTCATGCTGCCCTTTTATATATATCCTCAACTGTAACAAAATGCTCATGAAGAAATACTTTATTATAGTCGTTATTAGTAATAACATAAGACGACAGCTGGACCTTGTGTATCATAAATTAGAACAAACAAACTACACAACCCAAAAGCTGTTTAGACTGTAATTTTACTGTGAGGGCGCTACTTTTCACTTGTTTCACTGAAAAAAAGATGACAACGCACCATACATTAATTTTCATTGCAGTTATTGTGGAAGTGTATGATAGTGTTGAGAGTTTTGCTGTTGGGGAAGTGCTTATAAAAGACAGAATAGGATTTTTATATAGCTCAGTAAAAGAACAATCAGCAAATAGATTTAATAGAAGTTGAGCTTTTGAATCAGAATCAGAAATACTTTATTGATCTCCGAAGGGGAAATTCTTGAATTAATGCTAAAATCACATATCTACTGTTACAAAATCTTGTAGGTGGTATGTTTTGCTTTTACACCACAAATGAACCGTACCAGAGTTTGTTTGAAAGCAGAGATGTGACTGTATACCGGTTTTGCTATATTTTACCAGGTGAACTTAACACGTTCTTTTACCATTAATATCACGATTAATGTCATTTTTAGAGGACACATCAACACAGCATAGTTCTCCTGTCACCAGTTTAATTTTGATTAACCACAAGGGAGCAACTTTTAAAAGTCAAACCAGACCAGAACCGGACCGGTGTTTGTTTGGCTGTAACCACTGGGGCCCAATATAACCGTGCCATGGTGCCATGGTGCCGTGGTCCAACAGTGTTCTAATGTTGTGCCTTTTTAGCTGTTAATAATCAGAAGAAACACTTAATACAAGTACACGCATAGGCTCTAAGAGACGCAAACACTGTGCTGCACTTTCATTGTGTAGCTCAGTGTGATGACATTTACAATAAGCTGTATTAAACTTTAAACAACCAACCTGCTTTTTTAAAATGATGTTTTTAGTGTATTTAACATTAATGACAAATTTCAGACCATCACAGAAGAACCAAACTAAACCAAACTCGTTCGGTGTAAAAGAACCTGAGTGATGATGTTTTTTGGTTTTGTTTTGTTTTTTTGATGTGGTGAATTATGATAGAAATCAGAAGCATAGAAGATAGAAGCATATCACTATGATTAATAGAAGATATTTTGAGTGTTTTGTCAATTTAACTGTACATTGCCAGGCGAATATACTTTAAACATATAACTGGGCTTTGTCAACAACATAACTGCTCATTATCACTTTCCTTCTTGTGTTTTTTTTCACAGCAGAGGGGACATGAAATGGAAAGGCATTTTCCAATAAACCATAGCCGAGGGCAGCTGAGAGAAGTTGAAGCTGTAAGGAGAAGACAGCATTGGCCACCTTTCTTCAGCCAGTACGGGTCTGTCACACTGCTGGAGACCAACCAATAATTGATCAGTTTGGCTGTGGTCAATCAGAAGATGAGCCTGACTGTACAGGACTGTGTTTATTACTTACATTTCTCGTTATAACTGTCATTGTAATTATTGTTATTGTAATTTTTTTTACCAACTATAACTCAGCTTATTGTTTGTCGATCAAACGATGAAACTTGTGAAGTTTCATGAAAAATGCTTGCAGAGCCCTGTGGAAAAGGGCGGAAGGACTGTATCATAAGCCACTTGCATCTTCTATGTTTGTTTTTTTTGTTGTTCATTTTTTGGAACTAGTTAAATTTAACAAGGAGACGCACTTTTATTTCAGCGACACGAGTTAACTCCTTGTATTTTGTTTCAATGAATTTGAATGCTTTACGGGAAATCTTCTGTTTTGTGAGCCAACCCTGCTCTTCAGCCAGAGAGGTTTAACTTATTGAGAAAGACTTGCTGTTTTTTCTACCTTTTTCACAAGTAATGCATCTATGCTTAGATAATGTAATTAAAAAAGATAATTGATTTTTCCCTCTTCTTTTGGTGTCTGTGCACAGAGGTGGTGAAAGGTGTCAACATTTTTTCTGACTCACACAGGTCTGCAAACAGGGTATTTGCAAATTAACTGACACTTTTCATTCCAAATTGCTTTATATGTTTTGAGCCGAAAAGATTATTAGTATTAGAAAAAGATAAATTGCACAAACATGTTTTGTAAGCAAAAGGTCCAAAAACAACTACAAAGCAGGAATGTGTCCTGCTTTTATGTCTAGTCATTTTGTCAATGTCTGTATCTTTATTTTATGTTTATATGTTGTAGTTGTCTTCGTTGATTACAACCCAGTTTGCACGACTGACCAGTCATCATGATTCTTTGATTGATCGGTGGATATGAAGAAATTATCAGTATCAAACACATCTGCTGATAATTATTTTTCTATCCCTATCCATTTAGATTTTGAACTTGACAGATCATTCTTGACCTTGGAAACAGCCATAATAATAAACTACTTTTTCCCCCTTCTGTAAAAGTTGCTTTTACACAAGTTACATTACAAAATTATCATACACATAAAGGAGCAGAATATACCACTAGCCAAAAAAAATATAGGAGAAAATAAAGAAAAAATTATGTTTATGTACATACTTAGATATGTCTAAAGATAAGGTAGTTATCTATGTATATACAGCACTGTGCAAAGGTTTGACAGGTGTGGGAAAAAATGCAGTAAAGAAAAATGTTGACATTTACATATTGACATTTTATTAGATTATTCAAATTTTATCAAATAACAAAATGCACGTGAACAAAAGACAATAAATATTTGATTTGACCACCCCTTGCTTTCAAAGCAGCACAAATTTGTCTAGGTACACTAAAACCTAGTTTTTGAAAGAACTCCATTTATGCAAACTTTATTTGCACAAATGGAGCCCAATACTTGCAAGGAACATCCGCCATGCTTCACTGTTACTGTTGTCATTCTTTTACCGCTCTCCCGCCCTTTGGCAAACAAACTGCTTTCTGCTGTAGCCAAATATTTTTGATTTAGACTTATAAGTCCAGAGCACTTGCTGCCATTTCTCTGCACCCCAGTTCCTGTTTCCACCCATAGTTGAGTCACTTGGCCTTCAGCATAAGAGTTATAGCATGAAGGCCACTCCTGATTAGACTTCTCCGGACAGTAGATAAGCGACCCAGGGCCCGGTGTTGAGAACTGCCAGTTCGAAGCTGATGGCACTGCTGGACATCTTCAATTAAAAAGGGATGTAAGCATGATGTGTCTTCCATCTGCTGCAGTAAGTTTCTTTGTCCAACAACTGTGTCTACAGTCCTTAATGCCCATCACATCTGGAAACCCCTGTCTGCCTGGGTGAGACCTTGCTGATGCAGTATAACTATCTTGTATGGCTTTTGACAGTAAACTGTCTTCAGCAACCTTGTTTGGCTGTTCCTCACTCAGTTGTATTCCTCCTGTTCAGCTATTTCAGTCAATGATTGCGCTTCAACCTACATATTGATTCCGCGATCATTAGCACCTGTTTGGTATTATTGTTTAATCATACACCTGATGATATGCCTTCAAAATCCCTGACTTTGTGGAAGTGTACCTAGAGGAATTGATGCTGTTTTAAAGTCAAAGGTGGTCACACCACATACTGATTGGATGTAGATTTTTCCTCTGTTCAACCACTTTGCATTTTGTTAACTGATAAATGTAATCTATTAACATGACTAATTTTGAAGGCATTCTTTGCAGCATTTTCTTCTCACCTACCTAAAACTCTTGCACATTGTGAACATAGAGATCTTTCCCTCTCTCTTTTTTACTCACATCTTTAATTGACTCGTAGTATCCCACCGACATCCAAAAATGAAATTATGTTCTTGATTCTTTTTAATATCCTTTGAGAAAATTTCAATCGTTCAGTGTTTACTTGTTGTCTTTTGTAGCTTTAAATATATATGCTTTCCTCATCATAATGATTATGTTGTTCAGGTCTTTTCTTTATTCATCATCCCTTAAATCACCAAACATGGTTAAAGGGCAACTATAAATATGCTAAACTTCTACTATTATTATAGCACACGCAGTTTCAAAAATACAGTTACAAAGTGCTTTACATTGGAAAACCAAGATAAAACAATTTTGAACAATAAAGGAAATATGTAATTTAGTGAAAGAAAAATACAGAACAAATAAAACGGGACAAAAAAGTAAAACGTGACATTAATAAAAGAAAGATTAAGATTTAAATGATTTAAATTTACTGACTTGATCACTCTCAAATCAACACCCATTGACTCACTTTTAATTTTTTTTTAGTGGCCAGCTGTTAATCCAACACCATTGATCTGTGGCAGCAGGAAGTTATGTTAAAGTGTCAAATCAACCAACTTCAGTTCTCATAATGTTGCTTTGATGAGGGCTGATGACCGGAGCAACCTGTTGGTCAAGTTGAGGACAGAAGCAGGAATATTCTTTGATACGAAGCAGTTTAACCACTGACCTGCCTCATGATCGAGGCCAAACAGATCTGTACAAGCACACAGGTTCCTGTCTGATTAGCTGAACACGACCAGTGTGAACTGGTAGAAAGTTCTCATTGAGACAGAAACCTTTTTAACTTCAACTGTTTACAAGAGTTGCTTAACATCATGATATGTGTGTCCATCAGTGGTGGAAAGTACATTTTACTCAAGTACGGTTCTTTTCAATTTTGAAAATTAGGTACTTAACTTGAGTATTTCCATTTTGTGCAACTTTTATTTTATTTATATTTATGTGATAACTTACTTGTAACAGACTATTTAAACACTGTGGTATTGCTACTTTTACTAAAGTACAAGAATTGAGTACTTCCACCTCTGGTATGCATGTTTAAAATATGGGAGAGCACCATTTAAATGATGCATTGCTATAGATTAAACTACCCAGCATTATATAAGGTAGTTAAAAGGAGCTCAACCTTAAAAGTCTACTTGAGCAATAAAATGCAACATACACATTAATGCAGCAGTGCTTAGTATTAATACTACATACATTAATAATGCAATAGTATAGCAGAGACCATTTTCTGCGTTAAGAATACTTTTACTTGTTATTATATGGTATTGCTACTTTTACTTGAGTAACCACAACTGAAAACAACACTACAAGTTAAATGAGTTCTAAATGGCTCTGTCCAATCAAGACGTTGAATGCAAAGACTTATATATTGAGTAAACTAAACAACCACTTTACCACACATGCCTCAACACAAAAGGACCTACTCCTCAGGCCAAGACTCAGCAATTTACCTACATTTGAAGGATAAGGGACACTATTTTGATGACAACAATTCACATATTCTGGATAGGCAGAGAAGTGAAGGAAGCCATCCACACCCAAGTGGAGAAACCATCTCTCAAATGGGGAGGAGGTCTACGACACCGCTTACAATGCTGTCTTTTCATCTCTTCCCAGGAGATTGAACATTTGGCCTCATGTGACAAAGCCACCCAGGGTTGTTCAGACTTGGCCTCAAGTGATCCTATGACCATTACGACTGTTGTTACAACAGCCAAGAGCTCTAACAAACCAGGTAGTATCCATCACCTTGATAATGACTGCACAGAGGTCAAAAGCCTAGGACTTCCTGCCAGTCAGTCAGAACTGAGGAAGCCTCATCGATGAGAGTATGAAGTATCTTCATCCAAGTCCAGATACCCATGATTTTAACCCACCATGGATTTTGAAATTGAACTAAATTTCTAGCTAAATGTAATAAACGGAAAATAGGACATGTATTAAATGCTACAGCAATCACATGAGTAAAGAACAAAAGAAAGAACAAGTGTGTTTTCACTAAATAGAGCATACAATACTTATAAGTACAATATACTGGTCGAATATAACTCAGTATGTTTATTCAGGTACTGTACTGTGCTAAAGATTTAGGTACTTTGTCTTCTTTTCATGCTTTCTTCTACTCCACTACATTTCAGAGAGAAATATTGTACTTAACACTACTTACTAAAATACAATGTTTTGTTATAAATTAAATTAACCAACAGTTTATACAAGTACAGCTGAATTAATGGACCAATTAATTGACAAAAAAATTGCTACATTTTGGGTAATAATTTGTAATTTAAAAACATTTGATGGTTCCATCTTCACACATGTGAGCATTTGCTGCTTTTCTTTTTAATAATTTTAATTAAATAATTTTTGAGCTTTGAACTGTTGGTTGAACCAAACAAGTGTTGTAAAAGTGTCTCTTTGTGCTCTGGGTCACTGAGATGACAGGTCTAACTATTTTGTGTCATTGAGCTTATTCTCATCTCTGTTTTGGATTGTTTATGCTCAGAAGAAACTCAATATTTATTCTATCTGCTACTTCTGCTTATAATGTATTAATGGTCTAAACTGTTGTTTTCTGTTTCAGTCCACTGATGTGTAGGACGAGATTGATGCTGATTGCCAAAGTAATGATTCAGTGGTAACACCCCTCTTATCTTTACGAGGCTCTGTGGAAAATGCCGTCTGTAGGGTATTTTAGTATCTACCATTAATGTCCAATTGACATGATATCTGGTGAGTGAGTACACAGATAATATTATTACAATGCTCTTCAAAACGCTGATCGACCATTCATGTCTTGTCGATCGGGACATTTTTCCCTTTAAAGACCACTTAGAAAGAATGGACACAGTTATTAGAGTCAATATTTCCATTGCATCCTGTGTTATATTATCGTATATCATCAGGTTTAATCATTTTATGTGCCTTTTGCTTTTGTGTACTCTTGTCAGAGCAGGTAGTGCCATTGTAACTGGAAATCCATGGGGCAACCATGGGCTAATTTTGCACCAGTAAAAAGTGTCATCAACCGCTGCACAGAAACCATAACAGCTCTGATATCATGGTGTTGCGGTTTCCTTTATTTTGACTAAATGACATATGACCCCAGTACAGCCAATGGTCCTTGGAGAGTGAATATTTTGTCTTAGTTGTGAGTTAAAACCACCTATAACATCTTCCACAAAACCTAGTGTATCCAGGGAGCACTTCTACAAAGTCTGATGCTGGTCTTTTGTATATTTATTGCCTCGATAACTAATAAACTGTGTGTTAAGCCAACTGCACAGGAAATAGTAGTGCATGAAAATTAATTAACAAGTTAGCAGAAAACTTAATCTAGCCAAGGTTTATTCAAAGTGCATTTACACACATAAGTGTCTCAACGCAACAACAGAAGAAATAACATACAGTAGCCTACACATGATTGTTAGAAGGAACTTAAGAACAGAGAACAGATTAGTTTTGAATCCAGCCTTAAAGGCTTTCAAAGAAGGTGTTGCACAGGTAGGGTCTCAGATTGCTGAAAGTTATGTATTAGTACAAAAGCAAACTTAACAAACCTTCTGAAAGATAAACAGAGGGAATACCTCACAAGATGGCGCCCCTGTCCCAACATGCAACACCTTAACATTCCCCGTAATTTGGTAAGAGGTTGTGGTCATTTCACGTTATTTCTGTGAAATCAGGTTGGCTAAATTGACCAATTGTGCATTTTGTTGGAATTGTTATTTATTCTTTCAAGAGTTTTGCTTATAAAACATCCAATTTAAATTAAAAAGAGCACATTTGGACTATGATGGGTGATACTGAAAGGGTACTTTGTACATATCTTGCTATATGTACAAATTTGCTCTACAGCATCTCTCAGGATTATTGTCAAGGCTCTTTGGGTTCCTAATTACAGGTTCCTTGTAATGACCTAGTTAGGAAGGACTTCTAAGTTTAAAAAAAAGATTTGGAAAAAGCAGCAAAATCAGCAACTTCGCTAACAAGAAAATTAAATCACCAGTACAACATGTTTCTACACTCCTTTGGAAAAGTAACTAAATATATTGTATTCAGGGCGTTAAAAGCTTTTGGAAGTGGACACCCAGCCTCTCACAGTCAAAAAGAGGAAGGTATTAGTTTTCAGCCAAAATACTGACTTCCTGTAATAAGTGATGGCCTTAGTAAGCACTTGACTAAACCATCTGATATTAGTTTGCTGAAGGAATTATTTTAAGAATAAATTATAGTGAAGTTATTGACATTTATGATACTGATAATGCTATTTAAAATGAGATGGCAGCTACTCTGCTAAGCTAGGCTACCTTTTAGATGGACAAGTTGGGCTGTTCCTACCCTATTCATTAGGACACTAAACTAAATTACCACGACGTTAGATCATGTCACATCATTGATATATTTCAATTAAACAGCTAGGGGGGGAAGTAACTTTGGCTTTATCCAAGTCTAGCTGTGGCTATCTCGCCAGAGTGTTAGCTTTATCTTGAGTTGGCTTTTTAGTATGTTTTTTGCTGTATGTTGTAGTAACTGCAAATTTGACATGCTGTTTTCTTATTAACTTATTTTACTATACTTTTGCATACAGTTTATGAGAAAAATGATACCACTCTCATATTTGTCAATTTAATATGAATTGTGGCAACTGCTTAGCTTAGCTAATGGAGGAAATTACAAGTTCTGGCAACCCGACCAAGTAACTTAAGTGCATAAATGACAACACAAATTGTCATTTATGCACTTAATTTCTTCGTATGTATTCAAAAGCAAGATATGTGATTCATGTGAGCTTCAGAGTTGCTGGTAGGCAGATTTTTTACTCTTGGACAGAGCTAACTAGCTGTTTCCAGTCTTTCTGCTAAGCTAAACTGTTCAGTGGCACCGCACGCTGAGCTGGGGTGAACAAATGGTTAACAAAAGATGCAAGAGGTGCGTGAGTCTGTCTGAGCATGTGCCGCCGCTGCTGCTGCTGCTGCAGTGAAGCAAAATGTGTACATTTGCAATCGGAGAGCAGAGACGCCGTGGAGGAGAAGCTGGGGGACAAATAGACGAGCAGCAGACGGAACACCGCCGCGACATCCTGGACAACCTCCCCGGGTGATGTGTTTGATCCGCCGGCCTGTGTGCTGAGGGAGACACCGCAGAGCTCAATCTGAAGGTAGAAAAAACTGCACTGAGGATGAATCATGTCCGTCTGCTGCATCCGACTGCTTAGCGACATGTAACCAACACGTTAGGCTTTAGGAAGCTTGAGTGTTCATGTTAACCACATGTGTGTTTGTGAAGGTTTTGAGGGATGAAATATGTTGGTTTTCTTAATGTACTTGCTTATGTTTGAAATGCTTATCCTTAATTAGTGTTTCCAAGTTGGCAGCTGTGCATGCGCGTTTTTTAAACTGTGTCCAAATTTAGTGCGCTGTAATTAATGCAAAGTGAATAGCTGCACATTTGGTTAAAAACAGGATGCAATGCCCTTCAGTCGGCGTGTTTTTTATGCACAGTTGGGTTGTTACACCTGTTCAAATGTGGACAGAACCGGCGATGTAAAGCTCAGAAAGAAGAAGAGGCCAATGTGTTTAAATGTGTCTTGTGGATTTCAGTGACGCTTTGTGCAGTTCTAAAGGGTTCACAAATTCCTTTCATCAAATTTTGTTATTTGTAGATAACCGCACCGCACTGCTCTAGGGGGAAGGACGCGTGATGCTGCAGCGGAGTCCCAGCAGCCGGGCCTGCGCACTGGCCCGTAGTTTCCAGGGACAAAATAAGATCATTTTGGACATCTAGCGTATTTACAACCGGTGGAATGTATATCCACAGAGCCTACTCATTGCTGTCATGATTTAATTTCTTCAACAGTGTCACATTTATAGTATTTTGCCAAAAATAAGAAGCTTTATGTGACTGTTGGAAAATCCCTCATTTATTCCATATAAGGCCTGCAGTTCACTATCATTTGGGGGAGATAATCTCCTATGCTGCCTCAGCAGCCTATATCCCCCCTCAGCGTTACACTGGCTGTATTGACAGTTTTCACCTATTTATAACCCAGCCTTTACAGCAAGAAATCCCAAAACGATATCATGACAGAAGCTACTGGTTTTAAAGAACAACATTCAGCCCACCTCAGCTGTGTTGACACTTTGTCTAAATTACTGTATTTAGTACAAGCCCACTGCCGGTCATAATGCACTTGTTTTTACAGACCTTATAGGGTAAGATGACAGTGCTCATTTGCAGGTTAAAGGCACATAAATGGTCATTGTTGAGGTGGAGGAGAGTTTCCACTCCAAAAATGTTGGTTTGGAGCAAAATCACATCAAAGATTTGTAGTTAAATAACAAAATATTCTTCACTGATGCAAGTATGTTAAAGTGAGTTTTGTGTTTAAAGCAGGTGACAGTTTAGCTCAAACCCTCTTTTGTTTTTCAAAGATCTTTGTCCCTCAAACCTTTGCAGAGCAGCCTGCATCAATTATGCATTGTCAACGATTGATTATAAAGCTTCTTTGTCTAATAACAGATTAACATGCGCGTGCATCCAGCCATTAGAGGCATTGCCTTTCACAGGACCATGATGACCATGTCAGTAAATCTCTTGCTTTCTCTGTAGCTGCTCCAAGATTTCTAATCTACGTGGCATGACCCACATGCCATTCAGGACAGAGGGCTTAGCTCCGATGTCTCAGGGTCTTTCATTAAACTGCAAAGAGCTCAAAAGCTGTAATGGGTGTGAGGGGGAGTACAAGGGGGATGAGAGTGAAAAAGAGGCAGAAAAGGACACTTGCAGAGAAGATTTTAACTGTAAAGGTCATTTTGTTTAAAGGTAATTTTGTGGATATTTATTGGGTGATTAAGAGAGAGACAGGGAGAGAAGTTCAACAGAAGACCCCCTCCAGCAGATTATACATGTATAACTCAACCAGATAGATTAAAAGTCAGAGTTGATTGAAACGCAGTGTGTTCCCAAGAGCAAGGCACCAAGAATGAACAGACTCCACATTATACTGTAAGTCTGTATAATGTGAAGGTTGAAATGACAGAGAGAGGTCTCATTTCCAAATGTGATAGCTGACATTAATTTTATTTTGAAGGTACCATGTACAGTTTAAACATAAATGTCACAATTTGATGTAGCTTAACAAGATTATAACTTAAGATAATTTGCATGTGTTATCCCTTTTTACTTCAAAACAAGAGAGGGCACAATAACATAATACAAAGTTATAGAAAAAAAGGACATGTAATTCAAAGCTACACACATCAGCACATCACAAATATAAGCTTGTCAAAAAAAAGCAAGTCATGAAAACCATAGAAGTCAAGGTCAGTGAGTACAGATCTGAGCAGCTTTTAACAGACTTTCGAAGCCGGTTTTTGAAGTTGCTGATAAAGCTGTAGCTCTTTACATCGTCAGGCAGGGTGTTCCACTGATTTGTGGCTTCTACAGAAAAAACTGATTGCCCAGATGCAGTGCAGTGAAATGTTGTATTAACGTCTCGTGGAGAGGATATTCTTGAGGATCTGATAGAATTTACTGTCCACTCTGTGACTATACATAAACAGTCACGTAGTGCAGGGGG
>JAPMOB010215877.1:0-34436 GCA_029875015.1 Lepomis gibbosus | reverse complement strand
ATTAACCAGGCCAAAAATGTGAATATGAACTCTCATCAGTGACATCTGAAGCTGCAAGTGTGCTTCTGAGCTGACTGTCGGGTGGTTGAATTGTTTCGGAACAATCTTCCTCCAAATCCTTTCCAAAACATTGGGATTGGGGGGAGCTGTGGGAAGCCACACCATGATTGGCAAGCCTTTTTTCATTCTTTACACAACTATTTCTCCTTTCAGGAGAGACTGTACCATTATTCTCGTATTTAAACAACGACACATTTCCCCTCCTGTCTATGATGGCCAGTATTTCACTTTGCCTTCCAGTGTGGTCAGTTGGAACAACCATAAACACTTTTGACCCACTTCTTTTCTAGTATATCCAGGCCCATGTGCTTTCACAGAAATTAGACATGCACCAATCATACCTTTTCCTCTCCATCCAAATACTAATAGTCAGGATATTGACTCATACCAAGTTACCAAGTTACCCTGTGATACCAAACACCGTTTTTTCCTTCATTTTCATTTTTTCCTTAAAGGTGTCCATTACACTTATTTTTGTTGTTCAGCAAATGTCTCCTCACAGTCCTTTCTGTGTGTGCGCTGAAAAAATATCCGGAGTTTTGTACTCAGCCCTGGTTCTATAAATGGGAAACAAAGTGGCTCGCATCCTGCCATACAACAATATTCCAGCTGTGATTTGTCTATTACATCTATTGCATTTAGTTAGTTTTCTCACAGTGACTGTGCAAAGGTGTCTAATTCCTGATTTGTTCATTAAAATTAATATCCATATGCCAAGACATTACATTGGATTAAATCACTAACAAGGATTATAAACATGACAGGTCTTTAAAGGTTATTGTGTAATATAAAAACTGTGCATCTTCTATACAATGTTAAGGTTATGATTGTGTATGTGACAATAAACTTCAGATTGTATTTCTTTCGAATCAGTAGTGCCTTTTGATATGAACCCATCAGAGTGCAGTTCCCACCACTCAGTTTATGTAGAACTCTCCTCCCCCACCTCTCGGCTTGTTCTGTTCAGGCTTTCACCTTGCAGATATAAAAAGGATGCCTTCTATAATGTTAAATGAACCTCTGCTGGTTGTGCTGCGTCCAGGCTTTTAGTGTCAACCCTCATGGCATCTCTCCAGCTCTAATAGAAGCCCTACCTGTTGGTGATACTCAGATAGGCTACTTTGTGTCTCTGGGGGAAGCTCTGGATTGAGGGGGTGGGGTTGGGGTGATTAAAAACAGATGATTAAAACCGCTCAGAAGATCATTGGTATCCATCTACCGGCCATTAGGCCTATAGTCAATGTCAATTTTGAGTCCGCCAGATTCGGCCGAAGCGCATCCCAGAAGCGGCTCAGAAGCGGCTCAGAAGCGGCTCTCCGGTAAAAAGGAGGTAGAAGGTATATTTTTGACGCAAGCCACGTCAAGTAGCACAGAGCAGATCGAACCAGACAGGAAGTCAGACACAAAACAGCAGAGAGAGTCTGGTCAATTTTCAAAATAAAACACCCGGTGGAGAATCCCCATTGTAAAACAATAAACACTGTTAAAACAGACACAAAAAGAAACCATTTTACTACGTAGCCTAATTAATTACAGTAGAAGCATGAAATGCAAACACTGATTTATTAAACCAACAAAATCTAAACATGTCAGCAAAATCAGACAGGCAAAATGCTCTGATTCTGAAATTCTACTTGTGAGATATGCAGCCTGAAGTTGACGGAATGTAACGGTATCACAGAGAGCTGTGAAGAAGGTAGAAGAAGCACAAAAATTACAAATTTATAACAAGTCAATAACGTGGGGCAGGCTGTATGCTCCGCTGCTGAGACGCTTCCAGTGGACTTTGACGCCAGGGTATGGACGCATCGAAACCGTGGTGCAACCGTAACCCTACTGTAGTTGGAGTCAGTGGATTCCTTGCGTGAGATGTGGAGGTGACGAGATCTTGTCCGATGAAAATGTGATGATATTTCTCTTGGAGGTGAAAAGCTGTATCACAACATCAGCATGATGGAGTGTGAGGATGAAATTAGCATAGACATTGACAGTGACAGACAAGAAACAAATAATATTTAAGCAACATTTCAGAATGCACATGCGATGTTTTGAAAGACAGTACCCACCCCAGCAACAGCCTGTTCACCCGGCTGCCGTCTGTCAAGAAGAGATACAGAAGTATCCACTATCGTACCACCAGACTGCAGAGCAATTCCTCCCTCAGGCTGTGAGACTCTTAAATTCATCCTCAGCAATCCAAAATGTAAAATAGTTTTATTGCTATGACCAATCTACTGTATACCATTTATGTTTATAATGCTTGCTTTTTGTGAGAAGCATAAAGGGAACTACAATTTTGTCTTGTTATACAACCATGTGTTGTAAAATGATAGATAAATCTACCTTGTATATCGGGCTGAATGATTTTGGAAAAATATGTAATTGCAATTATTTTTACTGATATGTGAAATTGGAGGGAATGATCATTTGTACAATAGTTTTTCTCTTCATTGAAAAAAACTTTAAAATTATTATGGTGTGATTTTTGCAAGGATCTGTACCAAACAAGTCTGTAGAATGTGATGTGCAGGCCAGGACTATTGTGACACACATTTCGCCTTTAACAATTATTGCACCTCCTGCGATTTGAAAAATGCAGTAGCCCATTTTCCATATTGATTAATTGTTCAGCCCTACTTGTATATGTTTTCTGATCGAGCCTTCTGAGGCTGCGTTAGACCTCGTCTTGGAGAGCCTAAGCCACTTGCTTGACCAGTTGACCTGCAAATCCATCCTCATCTTACAAAGCATAGCTGAAACAACTAGTCGCTTAAACGATTGGGCAAAAGACCTCTCAATACATAGTCTGCAACTATTTTAATAATCTATTAACCATCATTTTTTAAGAACAAATTTGTTGCTTTACTTTCTCTTAAAGAGGTGGTATTATGCTTTTTGCCTTTTTCCTTTCCATTAGGTTTGCAAATCCATGCTAAAGGGTTCCCATCTCCCATAGAAAATACTGCTCTGAACTGCTTGAAAACAGCTCGTTTGTAGTCCAGCCGTTTCCCTTTCATCCCGGTGACGTCACATAAATTTGTTACTGTGATGTAGAGGCAGAGCTCTGTTAAAACCTTATGGATGAAAGATACATTTTTTACAGATTAATAACTCACCACTCTGAAACTCTTCCCCCAGTCTATGTTGCCAAGCTGGTTGGCAACATGTACAGCTGAAATGAAGCCGTGTTAACCGGCTTCTCATTGACCTGCCCTTCTCTGCTTCTGATTGGCTAGTAGTCCTTGACTAGGAACTGCGCATATTCAACTCCCAACACAGATCATTTAGAGGCAAGATGTATCACTCCATAGCTTAAATGAAGCCTTCAACACAGGGTGAAAAGAGGAGCTACAGCAGTGTGCAGTATGACCAAAAATATGGTGTTTTTTGAAAATGAAACCATGTAAACCTGTTCTGGTATAACCCTTAAATAAGACTATGAACCTGAAAATAAGCATAATACCGCCTCTTTAAGTTTTTTATAAACTGAATATCTTGAGAAGTCACTTGAAGACTGTGATTGCTATTTTTCATTCTTTTCTGACATTTGAATTTTTAAGACAATCCTTTGATCTAAATGATTAGTTGATTAGTTGTGACATAATCTGCAGGTTTTTACCTACAAGAGGGATTTAATTCATATCCTAAAAATTCAATTGGATTGCAAAAAAAAAGTGAGCTCCAGATGGAGGAGGAGACATGTGATGCCGTTTAGGGTTAGTGCCAGCTTGCTGTTTCAGGGGTAACTGAGTGGTCTTTTTCATCGATCTGAATCAATTTAATATGTGCTGCCTCGGAAAGTTCTCCTGATTCCCTACCCCTCGATCTTCCTCCTGCACACCTCTTGTCTCTCGATAACTTCAGGACCAATTTGTGTGGACTTAAGAAGCCATAAACCTGTCTTACTGTATGTGCAGCATCAGCTTTAAGGCAGCATGGGTGGATTTTTTTTTAAAACTATTGAATTATGTTTTCAGTTAACTGATGGGTGGAGTGATGGTGACATGAAGCTTGTTTTGTCCCTCAAAACTCATAGGTGTTCAATTTTTAATGATATAAACCAGAGAAAAGCACCAAAGCCTCATAGTTTGGAAACCGGAACCAGCAAATGGTTTGCATTTTTTGTTTAGTAAATTACTAAAACAATGAATTGTTGATTAATCATCTGTCGTTAGAGCAAATTGATAAACTGTCCAAGTGTTTCAGTACTGTCCTGTCAGCTCGTCACTATCCTGGCTTGTCAGAAAAAATAAGGTATTAACCTTAAGTCTCTGTGGACAGATGCAGCTACATGGGCATGTTTCTGGCAGCTGCTGTTTCATTCATCGGTGATGGAAGTGGTGGTTAGGTCACCTTGGATCTAAGCGTTGGAAACTGCTGGTTTCTATACGCTACACCACCGCCTCCCAGAAGTGACCTTCCAAAAGTCTGCATAGCCCTGGGATCTGTGCCAGAGTCAGAGAGCTACAGTACATGAACAGGGATTATGTTGTGATGAGAAGTCGGCATTGGGTTACGTTTCTGATTAATCACGGAGTCAGAGTTCACAGCTGTCAGCATGCTCTCAGCATAGCAGAGGCAACTCTTTGTTTATTTTTTTGTTTGTTTTTTTAATTAACCCTTGACTGACACCTATATTGGTGTGTTTTCTTCACGCTGGTCTTTGTTTACCTGCTGTCAGATGAGTGTGTAATTGACAGACCTGTCCGCCTTACTATCAGCCAGAGTGCTAAGCTCAAAGCTTTTCTCCACCCCCTCCTTTCTGTTTCATTTAAAAGCACACACTCAGATGGTCTCTTCCCTCCGTGTCCTCATGGAGCTTCTGTGGTTAAACTTCCCTTCCTCTCAGTACAGACAGTCCCCCCATCCTGCGTTGTCTCTGGGATGTTTATGAAGCAGGCGGCTCCATCATATTTGCCATTCTGATTGCCATCACACTGTGATGTCCCGTAGCGGGGCTCAATAGAGTGCAATGGCGAAGCGGGTCGACGCAGCAGGAAACATGTAGATCAATACTTTGGGCCGATGAGAGAGCTGGTGGGGTGGTGGGCGATATCATACAACAGCTGCAACAACAGCAGCCGAATCAAATAGCACCCAGTGTGTGAACTGTCATGCAGAGGCCAAAAGTCAATAGAAATGCCTAAATACACACACAGAATGGGTAAGCAGGGGTATCCTGGCAGCTTAGGGTTTGAAGATGCTGACCATGTAATCACAACCTAGTTTGAGTCCAACCAGGCACTTTTGTTGTCTTTCATCCCTGATCTCTCTCATCTAATGTCCTGTCAACTTCCTATTGTCTTTTTCGTAAAAATACTTTACGATTACGAATACGATTAAGCAGCAACAACAAGCCATTATTCTAACTTAATGACTTTTATTGTCAAGTCTAAAAATTCAACATTGTTTAATGAATTTTACAGAAAAACAACTTTGCTCTGTTACTCTCTTCCTGTTTCCTGACATAAACAAATCTGCGTTTCCAAAGTAAACGATCTGAGGGGTTTCTGGTGTAATGTGATGCGATGCTTGTAAAAAAAACACTATATGGAAAAATATAACACTTTTTATTAAGTTGATCTTTCAGTGTACAGCTTATGCTACATAAAACAAGTCATTTTTCTTTTAACTCTTCGGCAGCCTCGTTAATTAAGTGTTTGTGTAAATAAATGTTTAAACACAACTTAAATGCATTTGCTTTACCCTCTTTTCAAATGAGGGAAAATAAATTATGTAGCTAGGTCATCCAGTGCGTCTTGCATGTGTCCACCCCCCTCCCCACCACCTCCGTCACTACTCAGAAGGGATTCACTTTCCTGCAGATTGCTCAACAAGGGGGTCGAGCTCCGGTGTCCCCTTTCCTCCAGTGTACAAACATTGTGTGTGTGTGTGTTTTGCCCACCAAACAACATCTTCTCTTTTGCTTCACCCTCCCCAACAAGAACTTCAATCTCACAATGGGTGATTTTTTGTTTGCCAGAATTTGCCATCCCTATCTTCATGCATGCAGTCAGTATGTATTCATAATAATTAGCATTTTATTTACTATTTATATGCAACTATGGGCTTTCAAAGAGTGGGACAAGTAGCTTGCTCACCTGCGCCACATTTTGACAGTAATGAAGTAAACCTACCAGCACCTCTAAAGCTTAGGAATTAACATATTACATCTCTTTAATCTGTACTAAAAGTATTTTTTATCACAATTGTGGATGTTAATGTTAACTGTTGATTAGTGAGCTTTAGAGGTGCCGCTACATGGATTGGACAGAGCCAACCTAGCTGTTTGCGCTTCCAACTAACGAGTATTGATCTTCTAATCTAACTCAGCAAGAAAGCAAATGAGCCGATTTCCCAAATTCCTTTAACTGTTCATGTATTGGTGTTTATGTGATGGAGTTTTTTCAACATAAAAGTCACTGGAAAACGGCAATTCAGCATGATTTATTATAATTGGCAACTAATCTTGTTGCTGATGTAGTAAACACATTTTACTGGATGAGGTTAACGAATTACACTCAAAATACTGTTTGACCCAAGACTGCTTGGTTGGATGAAAAGGAGGGAGATTTTCTCAGGCAGGCAGAGAAAAGATGGTATAAATGCTTCAGGGAGGTCAGTTGGCCCATCGCTGTGGCCCAGTTCCTCACATGAAACCCTTGTCCCTTGTTTGGGAGAAATGTGCTAATCCCCATGGGCCCACTCTGGGTCCCAGCCAGCCTTTGAAGACAAAAAGAGCCAAAAAAAAATCGGCTTTTGTTCTTCAAACAAGCTTTTGTACTCCTAACCTCTCTCTGAGCTTGTATTGTACAGAGTGGTTATGATCCATTATATAATGCTTGCTGTTATGACACAGTTTCCTCTGGAGGTATTGTATAGTAGAAGATATGCACAGTGGCCTTCTCAACTATGCGGTGTTTGAACTCCTCGGTATGAAGCTGTTTGCCTTCAGTGTTTCTTATTGAACATGCAGTGTAATAAATGGAGTAGAGGAAGGATCCAGCCCTGCGTGGGCCTCCTGACACCTGATACCAAAGCCTGTGTGCGTCAAGCTGCGGGATTTGGAAAAAGAGCACATGATGTAGGCAGTCAGATGATAAAGCTATACCTTACATAAGAAACCCCCTCAGTCAGTCAGTAAATAGCATCAAATAAGGGAAGGCCATAGAGCAAAAGTGCTCTGTAGGCCTGCTGTCTCTAATTTCATCTTTCTGATGTCAACCAACTGTTTCACTGCCTTGTCCTTGATTGAACTTTAGATTGGCACCATTTGAAATTAAAGTTGTAACCCTTAAGAATTTAGCCCTGGTTTATTTGGCAACACACGTGGTTACTGGTAGTGAAACCAAGCATGGTTTAATACTACAGCAAACAGCTCAATGAGCAGCTATGTTGTCATTAATGATGCTGGATTACATGTAGCATCTGTGCATTCCTTGTATTATATTGTAAAATAAAAAGTACTGTGTGGAGGGAATTTCTCAATGTAAAAACACTGAAAAGCTATTGCAGAAAAAAAAATTGCGCATACATTGGATTAAAAATGCAGGTTGATTTTGTGAAAATTTTAAGCACTAGGATTAAAAGGAGGTCATATTATACTTTTTGGCCCCAAACCCCAAAAGGAGTTACCTTCTCCACTGCTCCTAAACTGCCTGAAAATTGCTTGTTTGTAGTCCAGCCTTTACTTCCATAACCTAACTGTATCACTTTGTGACACATAATGATCGCCTAGCAGCTAGTCAGGCATGCCATCAAAAACACTGGTCGAGAAACACACAGAGCTGCAGCATACACAGTGACAAGATGTCCACCTGCTGCCTCCCCTCACCCCCACCCTCCGAATGTTAGATACCCTCCAGGCAGTCAGTGGACATAAAGTTGTTACTACGATTTAGAGACAGTGCACAGTTAAAACTTTACATATGAAAAATTCATTTGTTACTCTGCTTCTAATTGGCTTGTAGTCCCTAACTACATCCTGCCAAGGGCAACTCCCAACAAAGATCAAATAGACATGAGATCACTTCACTCCATAGCTGAAGTGGAGCGTTGAACACAGGGTGAAAAGAGTTGCTCCAGGTGCACAATGACAAAAATATGGTGTATTTTTAAAATGAAACCATGTAAACCTATACTCATACAACCCCTAAATAAAAATGTGAACCTGTTGTGATACTGTTTTGCCTTCATGCCACTTTCTTACACGTTTCTTCCTCTCCTTTCCCTTCAGACCTGCATATTATTAGCACAGATTTGTGTGAAAACAAGAGGAAGGATGGTGACCTTGGAAACCCCAGAGGCTCCTGTACCTCTGACCCCGCTTTCCCGCTGGTACCTCTACGCCATCCATGGCTACTTCTGTGAGGTCATGTTTACAGCCGCCTGGGAGTTTGTGGTAAACTGCAACTGGAAATTCCCCGGCGTGACCAGCGTATGGGCGCTCTTCATCTATGGCACCTGCATCCTCATCGTGGAGCAGATGTACCTGAAGCTGCGCGGCCGCTGCCCCGTACTGCTGCGCTGCATCATTTACACTTTATGGACATACCTGTGGGAGTTCGGCACGGGGCTGCTGCTGCGACAGTTCAACGCCTGCCCCTGGGACTACTCCGAGTTTCGCTACAACTTCATGGGACTCATCACGGCCGAGTATGCCGTGCCCTGGTTCTGCGCCTCCTTCATCGTGGAGCGCTTGGTCATCCGCAAAACTCTGAGGCTGCGCTTCCATGAGGGGCTTGAAGATGGTTGGTCAAACCATGAGTCAGATGCTGGGGGTGGAGGAGGAACTCTGGGGGGTGGGAGGAGGAGAGAGAGGAGCAGAGGGATGGGAAATGATGCTAACGGCTACCTTAAAGGAGAATGAATGAAGGAATAGGAGGGAGGACACAGTCTGAAACCAGCCCAATTACCCTGCTACACCTCTTCTACTTGCCTCAGCCACTTTTCATAAGCAGCCCCCCCCCCTTAACTTTATGAGGGAAGACAAACAGACGGCTGTGTAGACTGTGCTGGTGTGCAGAGGTGTAGAGATTATCAGAACACCCAGAAATCAAAACCTAACTAGGGCTTCAAATGCCCAAATCACTCACTGTGCTCTCTACTGTCAACAGAGGCACAATAACACCATGCTGCTGCATCTCATAATGCACCCAACCATTTCCATGTGGGGCTGACCAGGATTACACTTTCAATATCTCCTGTCCCATAGACTGCAAAGACCTCGGGATAAAAAAACCCACACAACTACTATAACAAAGATTAGTGTTATCGTCCTGTGAAGGAATTAATAATATTTCTGTTTTTCAGGGGCAAATCAGTCTGAAAGCAGAATGCTTGCTGCATAGAAAACTTAAAAGTAGCAACAGGTGTAACATGTTCTTTTTAAAATGTACATATTGTCCTTTAGTATTATTCAAAGTACTGTAGTGATGTAGCTACAAAAAGCTCTTTAAGAACATAGTGTCCACCCCTGAACCAATGCTCCACGTGTCAGCTTACATCATGAGTGTTTCTCTGCAGTTTGTGAATACCCACAATGCCTGGAAAAAAATGCATGAAAAAAAGGTGTCTTCCAATATAATATAAAATTTTTACAGCGCTCATCCTGCAGTCATACTGTACGTGTCTCTTTAGTCGGTCTGCTGCTTGTGTCTGGGGAGGGCGACAGTAGCTCAGGCAGTAGAGCAGTCGACCAGCTATCATTGGTTGATGGGTCATGAGTTTTCTGCTCCTAACAGCATGTTGAAGTGTTCTTGAGCAAGACACCGAATCCCCCCAAACTGCTCCCGGTTATCAGGACACGGCCTTGCATGGCTGCTTCTCTGCCATCGCTGTATGAGTGTGTGTGTGTGTGTGTGTGTGTGAGAGAGTAGGCTAATATGAAGCATTTTGAAGCGCTAAATAAATGCAGTCCATTTACAATAATAGCAGGGGCTCTTTTCTGTTGATGGCAATTATTATCATGAGCAGCAGCATATAGCACCAAACCACTTAGCAATTTCCTTTTTTACAGTTTTCAGAAAACCTTTTTCATGACTCACTGTCTGCATGCTTTTCTTGTGCGCTTTATTGTCGTCGCAAATCTGCCAGGGTCACATAAGCCTCATTTCTTAATTCTCATTCACTGGAAATCAGTAGGAACTCCTTTCAAATCATACAATTTGCCGGTGACACTGTTTTTTCCCTCCATCACGTCTGCTGCCACACGATCAAAAAAGTTTTTCAACATTGATAAAATACTGCAGAATTTCCTATTGTACTGTAAGCGTTACAGCAATAGTCAATTTTGAGTGACACCAAATGCCTTGAGTAAGTGAAATGGTTTTGGTGTTTCGTCAGGTTTCCCAGATTTGAGGTTTTTGACTTCAAGAACAAATGTCACATTTGTAAGTTTTGCCCATCAGAGCATTTGTTCAAAGTGTTGTTGGTCGTCACACAATTTTCATTCTCCTTGTTTGCTTTACAGGTAATTTGATCAAATGAAGAGAAGGAAAAATGCATCATATTATTGTAATTAATTAATTAATTAACAAGTGTCAGAGTATGCTGCTTTAAAGTGCACACAATCCACATGTTTAATTATAATATAAATTGTAGTGATGAACAAGTACACTACTATCTGTATCAACAAAAAAATTTTAATGAGTGGGGCTTAACCAGGCCATGTGGGCGGAACTAACCATAAGTTAGTTATTTAAGCCTGAAATTGCTATTGGCTGATCAAAAGTTGCTATATTTATTTGAAAACTATTAACTACAGAACTGCCTCAGGGGTTCAGAGCAACATTTTTGATTAAAAGAGTAAGAACAACTTTTTTTCCAAAAAGGTTCCTTTATTTATAGTTTATTTTTAAAATATTTTGCATATAGCACATTTTACTCTGATGTAAAAAGTATGTTATCTCTACCGGATACTTGTTTCAACTGAGTACTTGTTCTGCCCTAATAAATTCCTCTAAAATGCTTAAAACAACACTTAACTTCACAGCACTCCTGTCTTACATGCTGACATTTAAACATTTGATGCTCCAAGAACTCTGCTCTGGAAGTAGGAAAAGATGAAGGTCTATACTCTCACCTTCATGCTCACAGAAGCTGAGTCAGTGGATCTGGTGCTACTGCGTCAAGCAGAAAACAGGCCCGGGCACTTCCCTCACTGTACAGTGATTCCAAGGTACCAGGGGATTGTACATGAAATGGAAACCCGATTGCTGAAAAGTATTCTTCAGGAGCATCAATTATGTTGTAGACAAAATTTTCTTTAGACAATATTAAACTCAGCAACCCCACCCTATCCCCAGTTTAACTGATAATAAATAGGAAAAACAGATTCTATTCCACGTTTCCACAACACTACTATGTAAATGTGTGACCTTCATCATTGTGGCTGCAGTGGCACGCAGTGTTTTCAGTCTCCCTCCGAGTCCAGAGGGTGGATGGCAAGTAGCTTCTTTCACTTGACACATAAATTGCTGCCATCCAGTGGATAAACTGAAAACTGCAACTGGAGAACAAATGTTTTCTGTAGCTTGGACAAGAAACAAAAAGACATGAACATCAATAATCCTTATAAGATAAAAAACAAAACACAGAAGAATATCAGATTTTCTTATTTAATTATTATTTTTTGTATGTTTTATTGAATACATAATCAACAGGCTTAAAAGCAATAGAGGCTTTTGACCCAGCAATGATTATCCAGCTCAAGGCCGTTACATTTTACTCTTAAATCTACTAAACTACATTATGAGAACTAATATGCAGCTGATGTCTTTTATCCAATTCTACTGCTTTGATGAGACAAATCACAAGAATATGCAAAACGAAGTGGATTTGTTCTCTGCAATATGTGAGAAAAGGAGTTAGGTGTGTGTATAGTGTGTTTTGCAGAGACACCTTCTCTGTATGTGCATGTGAAGTATGTTAAAGTATGTTAAAACTGAACTGATTCTCTGGTATTTTTACCTTGATGCTGCATGTCCAAAAGTTTTCAATTACTCCTCCAAATGGATTTTAACCAAGTGATTATTAGCCCCATGTACTGTATGGTATTTTTCCATTGAAATGCACAGGTTTGTAGTCAAATGACTGTACTGTATATCACTCGTTTTATGTTTTCATGTATGATGCATCAAACTTTGGGATTAAATGTATTTATTTGATCATAAAATCTGTGTTTTGGAAACCATTTAATTTTTTTCTGTCTTCCTACTTTATGACCAGATACCTGCAAAATGGACATCGCCATCACCCTCATGAGATGGTGAACATGGTAAAGATTACACTTTCTTAGCATCAGCATGTAGCATTTAATACCACTGTGCCTTCATAGCTACTAGCACGGATGGGGAGTAGTTTATTTACATCTTTTACTTGTTAAACTGAAGTTTTTGGATTATTGTCCCATTTTCCGATATTTCCGGTGGGCATTTATAGGAGTCTTGCCGCCTTATCAGTTACATTTTATTTGGTTTTCTGAGGTACATACTGTGGATATCTTGTGACTCACTTTAGCCTACATTATCATTATCATATTTAACATTAAGTCAGTTTTACATTTGATACATTCAAGTGTAATCCATATTGTTTCAATTAATGATTTAAAAAGAAAAATATTTTTTAATCTGTTTACACATCAAAACAAAAATAACAGCCTGACAGAGTTGCAAACATGCTAGACATTACTCCATATAGCCATTTCTTAGTAGCTGTGTTAGGTTTTTAGCTGAGTAGCATAACTTAGAATAGAATATTTGCAAGTTTAATAATGTGATGTGAAAATGAAAAATATACATTACTTTAAATAATACAAACTTTAAATAATGCTGGTGTGGGATTCAAATGATTACTTTTTTACTGCTATCTGAAGATAGCAGTTGCTATTAACAAATGGCTAACAGCCATGCTAGCATCTCTGAGGTTGAACTGACGTGACACACACACACACACACACACACACACACACACACACACACACACACAGTGGTGCTTAATCAGACTGCTCTCACGTTTACATGCTGATGTTAAGCTGGTATTACCATCCTAGTTTAGTTTGTTAGCATGCTAAAATACACAAAACACAAGTAGGCCTACAGCTGAGAGAATGTTATAAACCAGAGTATTGACAAATTGAAATTTTGATCTGATGATGGTTTGGCTACAGATGAAATATTGGGATCACCAAAATGGCTACAGTTCAATCTGAGGGGAACATGGATGTCTGTCCCACATTTCATTGCATTTCAGCCAATAGTTATAAAGACATTTCACTTAACAGCAAAAATGTCAACTTGCTAGTGGCGCTAGAGGAAATGGCAGGAATCATGAAAGTCAGCAGGATATCCTATGGGGACCATGAATGTCTGAACCAAAGCACCCTATATGCATATTAACACCTCGTGAGGTTTATTTATAATACTAGAATGAAAACGTTCATCATTGCTGATAAAGGAACAAATTCAGCTCTTCTAGAGAATATAGAAATGCAATAATATCTAAATCTGTAGTAGCTTAATTTGGCCACATGATGGCTCTTTTTCACCAAAAAAGACAAAGTAGCTGTGTTTATACACCATGAAGCCACAGGTTGATCCTGAGTCATCAGTCTGCATTTAAAGATTAGTTTGTAAAGGAAGTTGGTTTTATTTCTGAGCTTTATAAGCAATGAGACAAAGATTGGCTTAAAATATAACTTTGTACAGTTGTATGGTTTAAATGAACCAACATGCCCCCTCAGTCAGTTTTAAATGTTTACTCCTCCTGACCTGATTTATGACAGGCTGTGAGTTCATCATTATATAAGCACAATAAAAATCAACTAATTTAATTAAACAATGCTGTGATGACAGATTTCCATTTGTGTTCTTGCCTCAAGCAGAAATTTACATCTCCTCCTCTTGCTGCCACACCTTGCGTCACGAAGTGATGATCTAGGTCATTTGCAAGTCTCGGCAAGTCCTTTATTAGGCTGCGGGCCCCTACCTACCTGTATGAGGGTGTGTCTGCTTCACATATTCTGCTGCACTAATGTCATGAATTTGCTGTGGCCCTGCCTCATTTGACATTGTCAACCTGTTGATTCATCACGCCTCCTCCAATCACTCACTCACACTCCAAATAAGGAGATTCACAACCTGTAATCTGTGCGGTGGAGAGGACAAGTGTCTTCCCTGAGGCAGTTTTTAGTGCCTGTTTTGAAAGTGTGTTGTGTGGTCACATGTTGTGCACATTGTAAAGTTAAGTGTCATGGGGCTTTTCTTGAATGATTTTATTGTTCTCACTGTCAGGTTTCCAGTTTGCAGTCAAGGGATTAATATAAAACAGCTTGTGCCCTGACCTCACTGAAACTATAGCCTAATGTGTTTATTTTGATTAATAAATATAAAAAATATCAATATATATCAACAGAAAAGTATTTTGATGCCCCATTTAGCAAAGAGAGACAGTTTGAAGCTCTCTTCTCTTTTCTTTATGGATGTGAGGCTTGTTTTAAAGTATCTCTGTAATTCACTAAGGCCTCCCACAAGGCCGGGGTAAAGGGTTTGCTTGGGGTGAGGACTTCCAAACCCAACCAGGCCAGTTTATTAAAGACAGGGCTTTCATCAGTATAGGCTTTACTACGAAAGAAAAACAGGATAAAGACGGAGCATCAGCTTGATACATGATGATCTGTTAGGTTAAGTCATCAGACTGACTCGGTGGTGGAAGAAGTACTTCCACCTCTACTTACCTGTACGAGTAAAAGTACTGCATTCAAACATGTGGCAATGAAATTCAGAATAAAATACATGTTCCATTATGTCCTCAGACATAATTTTGGCTATAATGCAAATAATCTTAGTTCTATGTTTGCAGGCAAGAGAGTACTTGCCTGTGTCCAACATGTGGACACATAAAGTTCTTTTATATATTTGTATCGTGATATATAAGTTGTTAAACTAACTAACTGTGTGTGTGTCTGTTGTGTGTATGTGTGTGTAGTGTGTGTGTGTGCAGGTGTGAGGGGATGATTGCGTGTGTTTAAAGTCTGTCAGACCGTTGAATGCCAGTTTGGCATTGGACAGTGGTGGGGCGAGTGACAGCGTCATGGTGCATTTGTTGAGCGTCACTGAGGGTCTGTGTGTGTGGGGGGTGCAGATGTTTCAACGTGAGGGTGAGCTGAAGAAATGAATAGTTCCATCAAATCAGGGTAAAACCTTAACATTTGCATTTCCACTGAATCAGAGCCGGCGAAGAAAGAGCCCTCCGTTGAGGGGAAACTAGTTTGACGTGTGAATGAGCGAATGCGTCAGGCGTTTGCCGAAACACATTCATGCCTTCACAGCTTTGGACAAAGTTTGGGTATTTCACTTAGATCCTGCTGGAAAACTCAGGCCTTTTTTAGTCACTTTTTCCCTACCGTGTAGGCTGCTTGGCAGTCAGGCCCTCCTGCAGTCAGGGTTGGGCTAGGAGCAGAGGGAGAATGGCTCGTTCATCACACACTCTTCCTCCTCTTGACCTTACTGTCCTATATGTCTTAACACTGTTCTGATGAGGCCAAACAAATCCTCACAAATAGCAACCAAACAGGTTATTGACACTCATTTTACACCTTACTACTGTTTTCACATAATTCTGCTTAAGAAGAAAAGTTTCTCTGTGCTCACGTCAAATCTAAGTTTAAGATGAGCAACAACTAGTTTGGAAGCCAATTGTGGTCCAAGTGTGATGTGGAGACTTTAGTAAAGTTGGAGACATCATGTGTCCAATAGTTAAACTTATGAAAATAAAATATTTGTATATTCCTAAAAAGAAGTAGTTTAATCAGGTAATTTAACCTTTTTTTGTGGAAAAAAATATATCAGACAAGATTATTCCATGCAAAGTATACTTCTTATGCTTATTATGATTTTAAGTATTTTATGCCTTTTATTTTGACAGCTGGTGAGAGAGATGAGGGATACCACTCCAGCCCAGCACTGTAACCCACGAGTTTCACTTTTGCTGCTAAATCCTTCATGTGACACAAATTAATTGTATCTTGCCATAGTTTATACAGCACAGGAATACATGCCAGTACTTGAAGATTCTTCAGCAGGAACAACACTTACAGTTGGAGTCTTTGGACTAAAAATAAGTATAAAAAAACTTCATCTAACACCTTAATTTATAAGGCTCTCTGCTTGCGACTGAGTAGAACTGATTTGTGGATTTTCTTCAAAGTCAGTGAGCTCCCTTTCCTCCTGCCCAGGTGTATTCCCTGAGGTAACTTTTAAAACACGGCCACTCACTATCCATTTCCTGTCTCCAGGCATGTGAAGTGAGACACTTTCAGTCTTAAAATTGGCTAAAAATGAGATGACAGATCCTGAATGAAACATATCAATATTAACGGTAGTCCTCAGTCTCTGCCTCTCAACCTGCCAGTTAGTAAAATTACACTTTGTATCTGGCAGGGCTCTTTTGTAACGCCACAACAACAGGCAACAGGTTTTTGTGCGTATTTGATGTTGACAGTTTGGGCATGTGGCCAGCTGTAGCGCTCTAGAAACCTACCGTTTTGTTACTGGTCACCGCTTATCTCCTGCGAGGCTTTGCATAACGAGTAGGAACAGCACTTTCCCACACTGCTTTACATGGATTTGTTTAAGGAGTAATTGTTTGAAATAGAAGTGAGTTGAGAAGGAGCTATCACGGCTGTCTCATATGTAGTGTATATCAACCAATCAAGAAAAAGTGTTGTTGTTATAACAGTTGACTAAGGAACTATTGAATATTAAACTCAGATTCATAGAAGCCTTTTTTTGCTGCTGTAGTTCAGAGCTGTGATGAAAAGTGCTTTCATAACCATGCTGCATTCAAGCACAACGGATCTATGCCTGAGGTCAATGGAGAACCTGCCAAGATGAACAAATGTTCCACAGCCCAGCCCATTTTTTGTGCTCGTTGTTTTCCATATTCAAACTTGGATTGTTTACACTGTAAATAATCAATTCATACCATCCCGGATGTCAGTACATAATGTTTTGATGCGTTGCTTCTGTTTTACATCCTTCTTCAGTTTATTTTGATGCACCCAACTCTGTACTAGTATTCACATAAAAGAAAAGGATTGAAATGTGTATTCATTTTAATGTTTGTTGATTTCAGGAAATTCGGTTCAAATTTGTGTGTATCAAATGTTTCACCCAAAGAATCCACAAAATGAGTACAAATTTGTGCAGCAGGACATTTATATATATTTATTCTACCTCACTGAGCATTTCAGGATAACACAAAGGTATCTTGTGATCCTTTGAAGGGGCCCGACCCCTAGGTTGAGTTGGACTGAACTACCAAACAGTATATGAAGTAGTTAATACCAGCTCCACCTCCAGCAGATGCAACAGCAAAATGTTACTCACCCATTGATGCATCATAATGTAATATACAAATCTATTATATTAATCACAACAGATTACTCTTGATACTTGATACATTATTTTGATAATACTTCTGGACTTTTACTAAAGTTGGAATTGCATGAACCCAATTCAGGAACTTTACTTAACAACAAACACTTAACAGAATATTTTTAAATTGTTATATTGGTAGTTTTACTTAAGAAAATCTGAGTACTTCTTCCACCACTGATTAACCTTCCTGCCCCCTCTATTGTGTTCTTCCTTTGTCCGATGTTTCCTGGACTGTTAACAGCAGCTCTGCTCTCCAGGTATGCGGCAGACCGTGAATTATGGTAATAGCAGCTGGCAGGAGAGAATAAGAGCAGTTATTAAAATGAATGTGTTGCTGCTTCTCCTGCGGTCCAGGGCTACAGGAGGAGCCTTTCTCTCCTTCAGAGGGCTTTAGTGTACGTGTCTTTATTTTTTTTGTGTGCACGTGTCATCCCTGCTTAATCTCAAATCCCGTTTCCTTTTCCTTTGGCCTTTTCAGTGCAGGTTTTTGGGCACTGATCAGAGTGTCTTATTTGTCCAGCATAGCTGATGCCAGCTTCTCTCCAGTCAAGCAGGCCCAAAGGCCCCAGTCTGCGTTGTGTCTTAACATAGTCAAAGCTTCAAACAGACGCCACACTGTACTGGAGCCTGGGCCCGTCCTCTTTCCCTACTTTGAAGTGGGAATCCTTGCACTTAGCACATTCTAACGTCATCATAGTTTGGTTTTGATGGGATCCAAATGCAGAGGCTGGCTCCTTCTGATCTACACATTTTATTCCTGCTGTTTCTCTCCTGTAAACATGACCCTTAGACATTTGGCCACCTAAGCTGCAGTAACTGGCTTGTAATGCCAGCAATGTGTCTTTATGTCTGTTAGCATTAAAAGGTAGCACTTAATCCCATTTAATTATCTGCCTGTTGAGGTAGGAAGTAAACATTTAACAGAATATATACCAAACTCTAGCAGTGCCGTTATCTGGGAAAGTATATTAAATGTTTTTAGTAACTATTTTTCAATTTAATAAGATGTATGCAGATCAAGTAATGAGTAGGCTATTTATTATGTTTATCTGTACAATTAGCAAATGTTAGCTTGCTGACACACTAAGCTAAGATGGTAAACATGGTAATCATGAGACCTTCCAAATATGAACATGTTGGCATTGTCATTGAGAGCATCTTGCTCCATCAGTGCTGTCCTCAATGTTTGTGTTCACAAACTGCTCCTGCTAGCGCAATATTGTGACGACTGTCTCTCTACAGGGACATGAGGTGTTGCACGTAACCGTCCAGAATGAGCTTGCATTTCTAAAAATCAGATCAGTATCACATATGAATGTGGCCCAAATCAGAACTGGAAAAGACCAAATTCCAAGTGACTTGGGCTGTTTTCACACTGTTATAAAAATCTGATTTGAGTCACATTGCAAATAAAGATTTGGGTCCCTTTGGTCTGGAGTTTGAATGAGGCCTTTGTCTTGTTTAATTGGCATTTAATTATTAAGACTGTTTGGCTAACTTGTCTATCCATATGTAAGAAGCTTTACTTAACAGAAACAAAAAATGAAGACATCACATGTGTGGGCTACATGGGATTTAAATTAGAGACTCAATGGAGTGTAAGTAGTAGTAGGAAGTGGCGGAAGCCGTGTAGTGTTCACTTGCACAATTTTCCCGCTCATTCCTACCTTCATTTGTAACTAAGGTAGCAACACTGGGAACAAATTACCTCCAGCCACAAGTTAACTGCCATCTCCAAGTTATTACTTAACTGTATTTAACGGTATTACTGTCACATTGCCCGTCTGTTGACACTAATGACAGCTGCGGGCGCACAAACCCTCACGTGTGTGTGTGTATTGCTTGTTTGAATGTTTCATAATTCAAACAAGCAAAGATAAGAATCTACCAGCATTACTCACCCTCCTGAGCCAAAGGGCTGGGACTTCTAGTTGCATAAACCTCCCCGGTCATGATCTTCCCGTCATATTTTCCGATTGTGGGAGAATGACTTGACTGTAGAGGCAAGTGTTTGTGTTTTCCACGTGAAGCTTCCAAGCCGCCGGCAGTAGTGGTGGTGGCCTAGACTGACACAGGCCTCTTGAGGAACTCCAGGATGCTATTAGTTTGAGTGACTGACTGTGGCTATGTGTGTGTCGGGCTGCTGTGTTTCTGTTCTGCTCTTATTGGCTTGTTGCCTCTGTACCTAGCACTCTGAACAGCCATGGCCTTTTTTTACCCAGGAGTAGAAACACCTGACAGGGACAGTTTTTTGATACAGAAATAGACCCACAGCTGTGCTACTTCAGCTGTGGAGCCCAATACTCTAAGAACAGCGGTGGAGGGTACAAGTACAAGTACAATTCCTCAACACAGTGCTGACACATATGCTTTTATGTTAAGATTTAAGAGAGGGGTTTCTATTTCTGCTGAGTGTATATTCCAAAATAAAACGATTAAATTAAAAGTAAAAAACATCAACAACCACTGATTTTACAGAAAAAACATATACACTTATAAAAAAAAACTAGAGAAAAGCCCCCAAAATGACAATAATCATCTCTCAGCCCCTCAGATAGTCTCGTGACTCCTTATTTAAAAACCACTGTACTAAACTGTATATAAAATATATAAAGCTACCTACACTAGGGGCTATTTTTTGGATAATTAGAATTTTTCCATTTGACACTTAAAGTAGTGCTTAAAATGTCTCTGTACTTTTTCTCAAGTACAACCTTAAACCCAGAATTTTCTTTCTTTCTTACATTGTGGTATTAGTACTGTTATTAGTACTATTATTATTAGTACTATTAGTACTAGCAAAGGGTCTGAGAACATCTTTCACCACTGAGACATGTGTCGTTTTGTTTCTAAGACTTTATATCAACATATTAACCACACCACTTCAACCATTTCAGCTCATACCTTTATCTAGGTGGGTGAGCACAACAGCTTGTGCAGCCAGGTCAACTTTTTCTTTTAGTTTCCGCTCAGTGTTTAAACTTCATACTCAAAATGTGCATTAACCCAAACATTGTGCGGCCGGCTGAACCACCGAGGGGCTTGTTTCTTTGTGCAAGGCAGCCGCTCTACAGGAGGCTACAGTGGCTGCTGTTTGTGCAGGTGTGCTGCAGTGTGACGATTACGAAATATGCTGGACGTTCATAGCCTTTATTTTTTCAACCATTTGGGTCTTTCAAAAAAGCCCCCATCTGAAAGGCAAGGAAAACAGTGTGATTTCCGCCCCGGGTCCATTCCGTGGTTTAACCCCCCCAACCACTCCACCTACTTCACCCTCTCAAGCTGGTGAAGCTGAAAGCATGAGGGCACAGTCAGCGTTTATTTATTGAGGCTACTTTGATGTGCGGACTGACAGCTGATATTTCCAACATTTAGCTGTGGGCAACCTCTGAACTCTGCAGAGAGCCACCTGTGAGCTCTGCCTCGTTATTCCTCCTCTCACAGCAAAAGAGATGTGGAGAGGGAGAGAGAGAGAGAGAGAGAGAGGTTGTACTGTAGCTGGCAATAGGCCAGTACTGAGCTGTCACCCTGTATATTCATCATGAAGGAACTTTATTTGACATATAACGCTGTGGGGTATAATGCTTGTATGGTTACCTCCTTGCAGGTAATCAGCCAATAACAGCTGGAGATTCTGGAGAACATAAAAGGCTTACACAATTTAACCCCTCAGTTCAGCATTTATAAGCAGTATAAACAGGGTTTATAACACACTTTGTTGTAGTTGTAAGCAGGGAAAATGGACATTTTAAGTGTTATATGTTAATGTAATGTAACTGTCTTTAACTTCAACTCCTCGTGTAAAGTATCCAATAATGATTGACAGTAAAATATAACATGGTCGTAAATGTGATGAGATCACATTGGGCTCTGAAGCTGATGAGGCACGGAGCAACTTTTAGAGCAATGGTGCTGGGCAATGTTGCGGTCAATGGTAATGATTAAAGATTACTACAATAATCCCCATATTCCACCACTCCGCCACCCGCCCCGCAACCAGCCCCCGCCCAGCAATATTGCTCAACAAGTTGCCCAGTGTATCATCAGCTTAAAAAAATTGCGAGGGGAAATTTCAAGCTTGTTTTTAGAAAAAAGTTATTTATAAACAGATACAGTAAACTACACATGTGTACTTCATCCTGGTTACCTCCAAGCTTCATTGTTTAGTAATAAATACAATAATAAACACATAATAATCAGTTTACAGCTGTGTCATAATCCATTTATTAAGAATTTGCAGACTGCTTATGAATGCTAAATATGGCGGGATTAGTGTAAAGTGTTATCAATAGTAACAAATGCTTGGTTGGACATGTTTGCATGCCTGCAAAAAAGTAGCAAAAAACGCATAATGTGGTAGCAAAAAAAACAACATCTGCTTGGTTCACTCGTGTTGATTTTGGCGCAGAGCTCAGCGTGGTTTGTGTAGTCCGACTGTGGTCCTCAGCTCGCCTGTTCCCCTCATGGGAGCTTTCCCTCCTTGCCTGCCTCCCTCCTCCCCTGTTGCATTTTATGAAGCAGTTAAGTTATTTTACATCATGTCTACTCCCCACAACAACCCCTCCCCCTCTCTGCAAATCTCTCTTGTCATTATGAAAATAGTGCCTCGCTGCAGCTTTGCACGCCAGCGTCTGGCAATTGAATGGCCCCTCTGTGGACATGGACATGGTTATGGTGCATTTAAAAGTATGTGTTTCATGGAATAGGAGAAGGGAGATGAGTGATTGCTCGCAGGTGACTGCTGCACAAGTTGCTCGATAGGAGCTGTGTTGTGTATGACAGGAGACGTTTCCACCGTCAGGTGTAATTATGACAAACGACCAGGGTCATAGCTCAGGTGTCCTTGAAAAAGGGGAGTACAATACAAACACAAGTACAGATTTTGCAGTGTATACTGCTCGCTCACTGCATAACTCACTCTGCGTTATAAGAAGCAAAACATCGACAAACAGCACTGTGACAGCAGCTCATGTAACATAACAACAGTAAACCAAATATTGTTCAGCTGTTTCTCAAATATGTTGTTACTCTACTGCTGCAACTCATAAATCAACATGAATATAGAAACAAGAGTTGACAGCCATGCTGGCGGCTCTGTGAGGCACAGTGGTGCTTTGAGCTGAATGCTAATGTCAGCATGCTAACATGCCCACAATGCCAATGTGCTGCTCTTTAGTAGGTATAAAGTTAACCATGTTCACCATCTTAGTTTAGCATGTTAGCCTACTAACACACAGTACAGCAGAGGTTCATGGGGATGTCATTAGTTATGCATTTAAACCAATGTATTGGAGCTTTGGGGATTAGTTCTTGTACTCAGTCCCACAGAACACTCTGAGCTTGTTACATAGGGTTACATAATTTTAATACCTGTTAGTGCCAATAATTCTTTTACATATTGATTTAAATACCTTTATCATCTCCTCATTTCTTATTTCTGCTACTGTTATGATGCCACATACGTACTAGTTGAACTTTGTTTGTTTACTGTAAAAAGCATCAAACCAATTAACAGTAAGAAAAAAACCCTTATTGATTTCAGAAGTTATTAGCTTTATGTAACCTATGGCTCAACATTTTGGAAAAACAATTAAGCATGAATTGCTTTACTTTCACTCGATACTCGTGCATCCTATTAAAACACCCTGCACTCTTGTAGTCTGAAAGCTGCAAAAAAAGTTAATACTAGCAACCTTGAAAAACTCAAAAGTGATATATTTAGTGGTGCACACTTGAGACAAGCAATACATAACACTCAAACTCACAACTTACTACAGCTGGTGTTAGGGTAACTTTACAAATATAAAACATGCTAAAATACAAGGACACTACTGCTGCTACTGCTGGTAAATCATTAAAGATAAAAAGATATATTTGGTATGTAACTATGTAAAGTAACTTGGTAAAAGTATTTGGTGAATTTTAGTACTTGACATTTTATCTTTCACGTCCTCTCATGCCACTGAGAATGCCACGAAATCTCCAAACTCATAGGAGGCAGAAATAGTCAAGGTATGATCTGACCTGTTAAGCATCTGTGAGCATGGTGTGCTTTTCTTTCCTATATTGATGCAAGTTCTTAATAGTCTTTAATCCCCATCCATCATCTTGGCAGGCCCTTCCCTCCATACAGCTCACTGATTGGCTGACAGCCAGTGGCCAGACGGTACACTGAGTTCACAGCCATTGTGATGTAACGGTGGGAAATCTACCTGAGGGCTCACCTTTTGTCTCTGCTGAGCTCCTTTTGACCTCTAGTCAGCTTTACGTTGATGATTGATATCGCCTGTAAACACACAAACACACACCCTTCAACCTTTCATTAGCGCTCACAACGCTCCTTTAATGTTTGGCACGTACACACACACACACACACACACACACACACACACACACACACACACACACACACACACGGACTTTGACAAGTGACAGAAGAGGAAAATAGGTTATGCAAACTGGAATTGCAGGTTTTGGGCTTTCAGCAGCCGCAGCACTGAGTTGTCTGAATGGCTGGATGAGTAAGCAGGTCTGTCTCATTGTCTGTGAGTTAATCACTGACCTCATTCTTAAATTTCCTTTGAAAAAGACTTGGTCAGGATCACTTGCAGCCAAGTTTACCAGGTCTAGACTATGACTGTGAAACCAGCAGGGCCCAAGTGGGGATGCGGATTGCAAAGAAATCCTGTTCTCATGTCAGCCACATATTTTGATTTACAGTAATAAAAAGATCTGGTGGAGTTTTCAGTGGAATACAAACTTACACTGAAGTTCACAGTAGTAAGTAAGAAAAACATTCATCCTCCCTCTTCTTTATATTTATTCATATCCTTCTCCTTATTAAAGATAAATCAGGCCATCCAAAGACTTCAAATGGTTAACAAATGTCTCGCAATATATGTTTTTGTAGTCATACAAATAAGAATAAAATATTTTGTCTAAAAATATAGTTCAATTAATAGAGGTTTTATCAAAATGATGATAATAAAAAGAGAGAAATCTTAGGTGGATGTCTGACAGCACTCATGCAGATTTACCACTGTGAAATTCTTCCAAATTTTAAAAGAAACAGTCCTTGATTTCAGACAGAAGTAGAAAAAACATGCTTCTCATTTCTAGCCAGCAACCACTGTTTTAGCTTGCTGAAATGAAAACGGTAGCTGGCAGCCAGGTAGCTAATAAAGCTAACATTAGCTCCATGAGTTGGTTGGTCTCCAAGTTTCCATCTGACACGTATTTAAAGAGCAACTTAACACCCAGTTTTAGCGTTAACACAAGACACATAACACAACACGAAAATCTTGTATAAGGGTTTTGCTCCTGATGGCTGTATACATGATATTATGCTAAAAGACTGAGGCTAAAGCTGCATGCCCAGATAAATCATCAGCATCCTCACCAATTGATCATTCATATACAACACATTACTAAAAAACAGCACTGTTCATTACAGAAAGCATAAGTATGGAACAATGTACGATTAGACTAGATTAGACAAAAACAACAATATTAGATTGTTTTCCAAAAAACTATTATCTACTATCTAGACATGTGAAACAAGTCACACAGTATGGCTCTGTTCCAAGGCTGTATTTTTAGTTATTAGCATCGTTACAAATGTCAATAGGATTTTGAGGGCGATTTTATTATTTCTACATTAGTAACCAAAAGCTTTGGTTTATTGCTCTTTAATCCTGTCTGGCTGCTCAGCTTACAAAGTTGTTGTATATTTTCAAACAGTGTGTTTTCACTTTTACAGTAATGTCACATTCGCTTTCTCAGGAAATGTTGGCTGGAGTTGCAGTAGTGTAGACTTACTCAAATCCACTAAAAAGCCAAACAAACATTAGCCTAAACTGTGTCAGGGTACATCAGGGACAAAAATACGAGCCTATCCTTTAAGTAGATTTACTCATTTAACATTGAATAATACATTTTAAACATTAAAGATATGACTTGTCTCCTGTAACTATTGAAGCACAGGGTCAGACTGATGCTTCAAAGGTCACAGGGTTATGGGTTAACACACACTCCCAACTGCCCCTTCCCTCCTTCCCAGTCTTGTCCAGCAGGTGCCACGATCTGACCTTGATTGGGAATGTGGGATTCTGGGAATGTGGGTGTACAAGTGCTGGCCCTTTGGGACAGTGTGAGGAGGATCTGTGAGAGCCGGTGTGATCTAGGCAGGCCCGGGGGTACTGAGGGTGACAGACTGAGCCAGACCGGACCCCGGGTCACTTTCCACTAGACACCTTTGATGTTTGCTCATCGCTGTTCGCTGACAGTTGGTGCCTTTCTACATCATCGCCTATTCCACATTACACTGGCAAGACCACCCATATCTGAAAAAATGTCCCGCCAGGTTTAGGTTTTCTCAAGAATGCGGCCCGTCTGAGCATCCCCCAGCCCATCTGGACCCCTCTTAACCTTGGAAACCCTGTGATGAATGCAGTCTGTATGTGTTTTTGGTGTGTGGCCTTGTCATTGGGGACATTTGAGAGCTGCTGTAAGTTAATTCCAAAGTCTCAGTATCTTCTGAAGAAATTCACATGTGCTCACTTGTGCTCGATAAATGCCACAGAGATTAATTTACACTCGTCTAGTGTGACAAGGAATTCATGCAACTCCAAAACATGTGCTTGCTTGAACAATAGGTCATCGTCATTTCATATTTGGCACACACCTCGACACCTACACAAGACTGCTTGAATGCAGGTTGATGATAGATTAGTTTAAGGGTATTTCCTCTAAAGGACCGTCGTACTTTGTTTAGATTACTTTAACCCCAGTTCACAATTACTCATTCAGGACAAAGTCTTTTTGTGCTGCTGTTTATTCAGACCAACAGCAGGTGATTGGCTTTGATATGGAAGGTATTTGATAGTGTTTATGGGAGTTTGTCGGAGCAGATGTGAAATGTAAAGGGCTGTTAAAGATGCAGATAAAAGGTAAAGTGTCTGTTTGAGGAGATAAGGCAGACAGGAGAGAGATAGGGAAGACGGTTGTCTGACACAATCTGTTTGGGTCTTGAGACTAAATCTGCACCTGTCTGTGTCAGTGTGTCGTGTGTGTGTGTGTGTGTGTGTGTGTGTGATTAGGAGAGGAGATGTTTATGTATTAAGAGTTTTATTAGCCTATAATGACTTTGTTAGTAGTGGGACATGACAGTTTTTGTGAGTTGACAGACAGTTCGCTCTGCGAGGACTTGACTGTGATGGAACTGCACATTTTGGAGTGGCCTTTTATTGTGGCCAGCTTAAGGCACACCTGTACAATACCCATGATGTCTGATCAGCATCTTGATATGCCACACGTGTGAGGTGGATGGATTATCTCAGCAAAGGAGAAGCGCTCACTAACACAGATTTTGACAGATTTGTGAACAATATTCAGCTCATGATGAATGGGGGCAAAAACAAAAGTGTTGCATTTATAATTTTGCTTAGTGTAGTATTGACACTGCATTTTATACATACTTTTATTGATTTCACACTAGCTGTATTCCAGTATTCATTATATTATATAATGATTTAAGGTTGCACTACACTTTATCATTGCTAAGCATTTTATCACAATTATTTTATGATATTATGGTACTAACACTGGCCAAGGCCGACACAGGAATACTCAATTTTGGTTCTTCATTTTTACATGGCAGAATGAGAATAAAGATCCTTGAATCCTTGCTTGAAGCTTGTTTTGATGCTAAACATCAGCATGGTAGCATTGTCATTGTGAACATGTTAGCATTTAAGCACCTCTGTGTATGAGTATAGAGCATCACAGAGCTGCTGGCATGGCTGTCGACCCTTAATCTTGTTCCTGATAAATGACTAAAGAGAAGAATCAATTCACAAAATAGTTGATAAATCTTTTGTCAATTGACTGATTGATCAACTAATCTGAAACTCTGGAGTTTCTGTGTGTTGTCCCTGGTTTCCCTCTCCCCCTTGTCTGTCTTGGTGTATGTGTGTATAGGCATGGCTGGGTCGTTGTGAGTATAGTTCTCTTGGCCTCCTTGTCTCTAGTATCTACTCCATTACTCTGTTATTTCCTTCCTGTGATTTCCTCTAATGTGTGTTTTTCTGTGTGTTTTTCTGTATATCTGTAATGTGTGTTTTTCTGTATATAAGTTGAGAAAAATCTTATCCTCTTGTCATTATTAGCCAATGCACTTATGCACTTATGTGCTTTAATTTTGCACATTCTAATAAGGCTAGATTCTACAGTTCTGAAATTTTAATAAGTCACCTAACCATTAAATCTGCAAGTATAGCTTAGTAAAGTGATTAATGAAGGGTCACTGGCAGACTTATAAGACATCTTTAATTACACATGTTTATAAAACCTGACTGTTTTACTTTCTGCCCTTGCCCATTTTGCAAAATGGAAAAGTGCTCTAAAATTAAAGATTATTATTATAATGATTATGTTAATACATACTACAATTAATTAAGTTGTTCGAAAGGTGACAAATGGATTTAAGAAGATCAGAAGTAAAACGGTCCATTGTTAGGGTCTACTTGATGAATTAAAGAGCTAAAAAGGAAATGTTCAGAACCTGAACAACCCAAAGGTTGTCAGTAATGGTTTATAACTGATCTATAAAACATCAGTAAATGATTGATTAACCACTAGTAAAAGGATAAGTTGTATCACATACCTTAGTAAAGGATGACCTATTTGAAAATGTGTTTGATGTGTGCAAATAGGCTATATAGTTTCAAGTGACACTTGCCAGCCAATCAGAAACATGAATTTTCCTTCAACACAACATTAAAAAAACATAATCCCATATACTCACATACTTTTGATTATTTAAAGCATTTTAAATCTACTTTGCTGTAAGATCCCTTTTATGTGTTATGCATTAGAATTCATTCAGCATTTGTTAGTTTGACGCATGTTGTCCAAAAACACATGCATAAATGCACAAAATGTTGTCACAAACTACTTCTTCTAACAAAAAGTATCAATTTTGATTTATGTCTAACTTTCTTTGATTTTCACCAGCTTATGTTTGGCAATCTCTACCACCAAACACAGCAGTTGTGGGAAGAACAATAAATGACTGTACTTTTACTCACATTAACCACAAGACATTTTATGAGTGTGTGACATAAGTCAAAGGTGGTAAAGACTATCAAATCGCACCTGTTTTCTCAGTATGTGCCAAACACACACACACACACACACACACACACGCACGCACGCACACACACACACACACACACACACACACACACACACACACACACAGCGACCCACTGGAGGTCATTTTTTAGGGCTCTGGCTGTGGTCCTGTTGTTCCTCCTTGCACAAAGGACTAGATGCTGGTTCTGCTGCTGGGATGATGCCCTTCTCAACTCTGTCCAGCTGTGTGTGCCCAACGCGTTCTCAGTGCGTTATTACCAACGCACCACCGTTTGCTATGTTGCATCAACACCTCATGGCTGATGTGCAAGCAGGTAGGGTTAGCCATAAAGTCAGTGACTTAGGTTTAGGCACTAACATTTCTGATGGTTATGATAAGGGTAGGGGGCTTCAGGGGGCTGTCAACACATTCAACACGAACATAGCTAGCTAGCTAGCTAGGTAGCACTTCCGGTCTGTACAAGACGCTGCAGAGCGTTCCATACAGACGCATCCGGGAGTGTTTCATAGAGACGCACCCAGAGCATCTCCCACAGATGCTAAACAACTATGCTTTCTGAAAGCCTCTGTATTGGACGCCCTGAGATGAGAAGGGTCTGAGTGGCACGTCTTTTGGTATCTTCTCCGTGCTTTTGAGACAGTGCTGCTATGAGACACAGAAAACCTACTTGCAATGGCATCTATGGATGTGCCATCTCAGAGAAGCTGGACTACCTGTGTAACCTAAATGGACTGCAGGTACCGTCTCATGCTATCAGTAGTAACAAGGAAACTAGTAAAACGCAAAACTAGAGAACAATCAGTCAGGAAGGATATGGAGCGAGCAATTGTCTCTGGCTACCACCCGAAAACCGCACCTGTTGTCACTGTTATTTGCACCAAAACAAGTGACAGTGATTCAAATATACAAACATGCCCAGTTTTATTGCATTGAAATCACACAAATTGAGCAGAGGAGCACAACTGCAGTCTCTTTATACTTTTGCCTTTAATTACCTGACAAGTGTTTTAACAGCAGCACATACGTAAGCACCCATATAAAATAATGTAATAATAATCAGAAACCTGACAGACCTAGTAAATAGTAAACCATCAAGCAGAAGACCCATTGTTAAGCACCTGTCGCAGACCATTACTTGTGGACCTTTTGGTTGCCTCACTGGCATTTGTTGGCCTTTAGTGGGAGTTCAGAATGTGTGCTGCATTGGTGCATTAGTATGTTGTTTCAGGTAATGGTGAAGTGGTTAACAATATGATCCAGAAAGTCCAGGTTGAGATCCATGAGTTTGAAGGCTTATCAGATGGGAAAATACTAAACAGCTTTGTGTAATAATACAACGAATTATTTTACAAGATGAATTATCAAGATGGCCACCATTTTATCTTTCATAGTGATAATCTAACAGGAATGTGCACTTGCACTTATAATTTTGGGCACCTCAGCACATTGCGATGCAGGAAAAGTTGAGTAAGGTTGAAACCACATTGTTGTCCGCGTTGACGCAACCGCACTGTGTCAACATTTGAATGAGGGGTCTCTGTTTTTTCACTTAATGCTGATATCTGTCTGAACTTTGTTTAGCCTAGCGAATCATTGACTTTACCAATTAGTTGCTTCCTTTTGTTGCTGCCTCTGTCTGTTTGACCTTCAATAGAAAACATGAGCTGAAGCAAAACTTTTGATTGGACCGGCCGGGTCTTTGCTCTTGGCTCGGTGCATCAGGGCCATGTAAGATGGGTGTGGTGTACTGTCATCATAAATTTGAAAGTGATACTAGCCCTCCATTAAGTCATAGATAAGGACACCTCTTCTTGACTTTCCTGCTCTTGTTGTAATTATCTAAACCACACCTGTCAGTTGTTAACTTTAATAGACAAACTGGTATTAAAACATATTTGCTTTCAGGGTTTATATACACCACATGCACATCCAAACACAATCAACACGTGACTTTGCAGCAGCAGATTCAAAATATTGATCTGCATTGAGGGGAATGAGTTTTTCTCTGACCTCTGCATACATGTATAGAGCTACATCAGCAACAACCAACAACACAAGGAAAATAGCTATAAAAACGGTGATTTCTTTTTCCATTAAGCATGTCAGCAAAATACTTTTGTTGTCTATAAAACAAGTGAAATACCCCACAAAATATTCTGAGCTTTTTCCAGTGTTTTTTTCTTGAAAAAGATGTGAAAACAACCACCCTCCTGTTCAAATCCCCCCATCACCACACACCTAATGTGGCTTAATAGTGGTTTTAAAAGTAGTTTTACAATAATGCTCACTCCGCAGCTTGCTCACAAAGCTGGCAGGCTGGCAGGTCAGAGCTTGTGATTGAGTCAATGAGACCATTATGTTCCCTGTGTTGCAGCCAGAGCCTATAACCTGCTGAACGCTGGCCGGGGAAAAGGCCCCACAGGAAAAGCAGAGAAACACACAGTTGCATAAGCACGCTCACACTTGTTTAAGCACACCAGTATGAGCACATGGACAGAACCTACATAGACAGACACACTTTACATTCAGACACAACTGTCACAAATGAACAGGGACATTAACACAAGAAGTACACAGTCATGCTGGAGTCCCTGAAAGACTGCAATGATTGTTGCAGAACAGAAAAAAATGTTTCATGAAAACTAGACAAGCAACTTCCTATTCCAAGTTAGATACGTACCACTTACTGACCTCTAATAGGGCAACAACTGTAAAGTGTGGCCTGAGGGTGGCACCAGAGGAAAAGCCAAGGGGTGTATGCTTCGTGCAGTGGTAACTTTCAGAACATCTCGGACGCAGCTGATCAGACTCAGCTTTTCCTTCATACACTTGTCTCAGCTTTCATCTGTCTAAGCTGGAGCCTCATCGTATCCACCTTTTGAGACTTCCTTTGACGGAGTCTGATGGAAAACCCATCACAGTTTAAACGTTTGTGTCGAGCACACTAGCACATTATTATTCACCTCAAGGCGTCAGTGTCGGTTTAGCTCCATCTTGGAGTGCCTTTTCTAATGTGTGACAGTCCCAGTAAATTTCCATTAAAAGGTTTAGAGAAGTTGACCAGATGGACATTTGCCAAACCAACCTGTTTGTCCTGTGCCACGCATGGACAAACAAAGATGAGAGCCATGGTTAATCTGAAGTGTTTTCAATCATTGTGTTTCAGTTTTACACGAGAGTAATAAGGACTAAGGACTGGTGGGCAAACATACATCTGGTTGACTTTTCCACCTCAGATAAAGAGAAGCACACAACTCCTTTCCTAAGCTTTGCATTTGGGACTGTCTTCCAAACCGGGGTATGCCTCAAGCTGGATCTATACTTGACAAGATTCTGAGTTATAGTTCAGTGTCAGATCATGGTATCATGCTACATCCCCCAGCTCGGTCCCTGTGTGTTAACTCAGTGGCTCCTCAATGCAGAACTAGAAATCGAGCTGCAACTGTGCTTAAGCTCTTAAGCTTAATAATAATGTGCTAATGTGCTCATAGCTAACACGTGATGTTTTAGATGGTCAGCATGCTACCATGATATTGTCGGCTTGTTGACATGTACACACCATTAGCATTCAGCCTCTAGGTATTTACTGGCAATCCATCCAGTAGTTGACAAGATATTTCACTCAGGACCGGAGTGTTGGACATCTGCTCTACATTGCTATCTTAGCTAAAAAAAATAGGCCATCCAAAGGGAACAGTTGTTTGATGAGCAGCTGGTTTAAGTTACAGTTCAATCGGCATTGTGCAAAATATTCCCCTGGCTGTAGAACAGTGGATTAATTATCTCACTTATTGCAAAATGATATGAAGAATGCCGCAGGTAAATCAAAGTTATAGGCCAAGATAAAATAAAGTTCAGGTAATGTGTTCAGCTTTATGACGGACAAAATATTTCTTAAATGGCAGATTTTATAAAACACACTTAAGTTTAAATGGTTTTGGTTTCACAACTTTTCCCAGTTATAACAATTCTCACATATTCCAAATGACTGTGCAATACTCACACCCATGGCACGAGGCCGGCCGGCCCCAGGGCGGGGGAGCAGTCTCAGGTAGATTGAGTGTCTTTTTTTTTTTGCCTCCACATTCATCATATCTATAATCAGGTCATAACCTAGTTGATGTGTTTATGAGAAAGCCGCTACACTGCAGGCGAGTACATGTGAAGCATATAGAGTGGCAGGGTGTGGAAAACCACAGTCACATGATGGACACTGCAGCTCCTCCAACTCAAACCTGAGCGTGGGCGAGTTGTCTTTTTATGTGAAGTATACACATTATGGTCTATGTAATTACAGTACAAGTGTGGTGTATAATTTGAGTCATCACAGAGAGAGTGAATGAAGTGTGTATGTTGTTATTGAGTGTGGGAAAGAGGTGTGTGGGTCAATATTGGGAGGGTGGTGTTGTACACCACCAGGGGGCAGTAGAATAGTTCCCAAAGAACCTGTGGGGCTTCACTGTCAGAATGCAGGTCACACTCTAGTTATCTCCAGTTTCCTCTCTTTCTTTTTGTCTATCTTTACTTTCTCTTCCTCTCATTTAGTTTTCTCTAATTTTGCTCACCCTCCCTCTTTCTCTTCACTCCCTGCTTTCTCATTTCTCAAAGCACAGCCAGTTTGCTTGCACAATTGAGTTATTTTCAGTGCAAACACCTACCGAGTTCTCCACTGCTAACCAAATTACTGTACATATTTGTGGGCCCACTCATGAGAGATGTGAGGTTGGCATGCTTCGGGGGCGGGATGGAAGAAGTGAGTTGAGTACAGTGGGTGGGAGGGATAAATCAAATGTAGGAGTGAAAGATGCACCCGAGAGGATGTGCTTTATTTGGTGGGAGCGAGTGTGGGTTATAGGTGAAGTGAAGTGGTCTTCAAATTATGTTGACACTGAAAGACAAGTATAGGCACCATAGACGGTTGGGTGGAGAGGGAGCCGTTCCACTAAGAAAAAAGAAATGAAGGGGAATAAAATAAAATACATTCATTTTTTCAAATACAATTATGGGCACCTTCCAATCCGATATCCTATGTTCTTTACACAAACACGGCGCGCTAGATCGGCTAATTGCAAACTGTTACAAACAAGCTAAAATGAAAACTGTCTGTGTAGTCTAACTGTTTAGCTTAGTTTGCCACGTACCTTAAAATTTGGCACATTCTTGTAAACTTGCTGGCGGACACAAACGGCCCCTCCTCTCTTTACCAGCGGTACCTGCAGGCAGTGAATCACATCAGGAGCAAAACATGCACTTTTCTGTGACTGCGGCAGCATGCTGGTACTTCTCTCACACACTGGGAGAGACTCGCTTCCCACAGCAAACCCACTGGTCTCCGTCACATCCACAGGTTACCCAGACCACCTTGCTTAAAGGGGTAGGCTCAGCCAGTAACATAGCATAGAATTAGGCTGTGGGCATGCTAACCTAACTTGTTAGAAAACATAGTAACTGTATAATTAAGTGTTTGTTTACCTTGATAGACAGAGAGGGGCAGTGGCACTTTACTTCAGTAAAAGTACTAAGACTACACTGTTCAAATACTCTGTTAAAAGTCCTACATTTTAAATGTTACGTAAGTAAACTTTTAAGTATAATGTACTCAAAGTATCAAAAGTAAGAAATATAATCATCTGAATTGAAAAATTGAATCTGTTACGTAATTTTTTGGACTCTGACCTAGCTACAAGAATGGGGATCCAACACCCATTTACATTTATTCATTTAGCTGACGCTTTTATCCAAAGCGACTTACAATTGCTATACATGTCAGAGGTCGCACGCCT
>JAPMOB010215876.1:0-17594 GCA_029875015.1 Lepomis gibbosus | reverse complement strand
CACACACACACACCTCCACATGCCTCCTCCTTTGCCCCTCGTTCTCTCTCCTTGCCCTCTGGAAACAACACCATGTTCCTGATACTGAGTCAGTGGTCACTGTCCATGTCAGCTGAGCGGCCTTGTTCACATGCCACAAATGTTGTGTGGGTGTGTGTGTGTGTGTGTGTGTGTGTGTGAGAGAGAAAGAGAGAGAGTATCTTTTTGTAAAATGAATACAGCAATTGTGGTTACAACGATGGAATAAGCTACTTCTTTATTTTGTATTTGAAACCAGTGTTGTCATGTAACCACGTACATTTAATCAAGTAAATACAAATTTGAGGTACTTTACTTGAGTATTTCCATTTCATGCCACTTTATGCTTCTACTCCATTACACTTAAGAGGGAAATAATATACTTCTACTTTACAGCTGCAACAGAAATAAGCCACAGTAACTATAATCCAATAATATAACATATCATAATATAACATTCACATTTTTTGCTTTATGATACTTTAGGTACATTTTGCTAATAATACCTACTTTTACTTAATATTTCAAATGCAGGATTTTTACTGGTAATGGAGTGTTTTCACTGTGCGGTTTTGCTGCGGTTACGTAAAAGATAAGAATATTTCTTCCACCACTCAAAATGAAATATTTGTCAAAACAAAAAGAGAAATAGTTCAATAGACATGACTACCTGTGTACCTCACAATCATCTTGCAGTCCAAAGTCCTGGCAGCTGCACTTCCTCCTGATCTACTGTGTCCCCTCTGTGATATTTTTCTTCCTTTCTTTTCCACTTCCCCTGCATCCCTATCACAAACCAGTCTGACAGAGCTCACTTTTCTCCTTTTAAGAGGATGAATGAAGATAAAAAGCAAAGCAAAATGGAGCGTGAGGGGCATCACTTGCTTTGATTCATGATGGCTGGGAGTTTGGCGGTTCTCTGCAGCCTGCCTGCTTGGCTGCCCGCCTACCCGTCTGCTTCTTCCCAAGCGCTGTAATGGAGAGCTGCAGTCTGCTCACAGTGACACCGTCAAACCATCAGGAATGGCTGATTATGGTGCTAAATATTGATCTCTGCCTCACATGTGTCAAATTTCCCCCCACCCTTTAATTAGAATTTCCCCTCCGCGCCTTACAGGAACTAACCGAATATATATGAGAGGACTTCATGAGGAGGAGGGGAGAGCAGCTAGCAGGGCATAATTGTGACCTCTTGTCTTGCCTCTTCCCTCCTGAGTTTTGAGATGACTCCCAACTGTCTGTCTAAAGCTCCCGGCCTCTGTGATAATCAGACTTATTTTCCTCATTTTATCACAGGATGATCGGTCTGGCTCTCCTGTTCTCAATTCCCCTCTCTCCTGTCTTGTCCCTTCTCCTTCTACCCCTCCTCCTACCCTTTTTGCCTCATCCTGTCCAGCTTAAATTTTTGCATGGACTGAAACACAATTATATTAAGATTTGGCAAAGACAGTACAGTAGTGTCCTCCTTTTATAAAAGTGTTCATTTATGTTGACAGTTTTTAAAAAATAATCAAAATTGATGAAGCAGAACCAGACATCATCTTTATTATGCCACACATTCTTCTTCCTTGACTACATTTCCCACAATGCAACTTGATTGCCGACAGTTCGGCCAGGGATTTGGGTATGTTATGCTGGTAGTGGCTAGTGTATCTTCGAGCCGCTAGCCTAAAGCAGAGATGAGGAGAGAGCTACCCCAGATTTTTTTTTCAGCTTATATTCTTCAACCCCAACCAATGCTGACTCAAGTGACATCACTTGAGGGAAGTTGTCATACTTCACACAGCTCTCTCTGGAGCCACAAAAGGCTTTATATAACCTTTTTTAGTCATGCAGTAGTACTCCCCAAGACCCGTACTTAGATGTGTAGAATCTGTGGAGTTCCCGAGTAATGCATTCTTTAAATTGGCAGTATGTATCTTTGTACAGTATCTCATACAAGTGAGTACACCCCTCACATTTTTGTAAATATTTGATTATATCTTTTCATGTGACAACATTGAAGAAATGATCCTTTGCTCCAATGTAAATTAGTGAGTGTACAGCTTGTGTAACAGTGTAAATTTTCTGTCCCCTCAAAATAACACATCACACAGCCATTAATGTCTAAACCGCAGGCAACAAAAGTGAGTACAATTGGGCCCAATTAGCCATTTTCCCTCCCTTGTGTCATGTGACTCATTAGTGTTACAAGGTCTCAGGTGTGAATGGGGAGCAGGTGTGTTAAATTGGGTGTTATTGCTCTCAAACTCCTTCATACTGGTCACAGGAAGTTCAACATGGCACCTTATGGCAAAGAACTCTCTGAGGATCTGAAAAAAAGAATGGTTGCTTTACATAAAGATGGCCTAGGCTATAAGAAGATTGCCAAGACCCAACAGGGTCAACAGGACAGGTTCCACCCAGAACAGGTTTCGCCATGGTCAACCAAAGAAATTGAGTGCACATGCTCAGTATCGATCACATCCAGAGGTTGTCTTTGGGAAATAGACGTATGAGTGCTGCCGGCATTACTGCAGAAGTTGAAGGGGTGGGGGGTCAGCCTGTCAGTGCTCAGACCGTACACCGCACACTGCATTAAATTGGTCTGCATGGCTATCGTCCCAGAAGGAAGCCACTTCTAAAGGTGATGCACAAGAACACCTGTAAAAGGTTTGCTGAAGACAAGCAGACAAGGACATGGATTACTGAACCATGTCCTGTGGTCTGATGAGACCAAGATAAACTTATTTGGTTCAGATGGTATCAAGTATGTGTGGCAGCAACCATGTCAGGAGTATAAAGACAAGTGTGTCTTGCCTACAGTCAAGCATAGTGGTGGAAGTGTCATGGTCTGGGGCTGCATGAGTGCTGCCGGTACTGGGGAGCTACAGTTAACTGAAGGAACCACGAATGTCAACATGTGCTGTGACATACTGAAGCAGAGCCTGATCCCTTCCGAAGGGCCTCCGAGACTGGGCCAAAGAGCAATATTCCAATATGGTAATGACCCCAAACACCTCTGAGACGACCACTGACTTGCTAAAGATGCTGAGGCTAAAGGTGATGGACTGGCCAAGCATGTCTCCAGACCTAAACCCTATTGAGCATACGGTGCATCCTCCAACAGAAGGTGGAGGAGCACAAGGTCTCTAACATCCACTAGCTCCATAATGTCGTCATGGTGGAGTGGGAGAGGACTCCAGTGGCAACCTGTGAAGCTCTGGTGAACTCCATGCCCAAGAGGGTTAAGGCAGTGCTGGAAAATAATTGTGGCCACACAGAATATTGACACTTTGAGCCCAATTTAGACATTTTCACTCAGGGGTGTACTCACTTTTGTTGCCAGTGTCTGTGTCATGTGTTACTTTGAGGGGACAGCAAATTTACACCTTTTTTGTAATATTTTACACTGTTATACAAGCTGTACACTCACTACTTTACATTGTAGCAAAGTGTCATTTCTATAGTGTTGTCAAATGAAAAGATATAATCAAATATTTACAAAAATGTGAGGGGTGTACTCACTTTTGTGAGATACTGTATGTATCTGCTTTATGTGTATTGTTGATTAGTATTACATAAATGTAGTATTCAAGCAGCTCAGGGGCCTTATAGTAGATAATCTGATTGAATTTAATTAGGTTAGTTTAGGTCGCACATTGCCAGTTGCTGCATGCGCCCAAGAGACTGGTTTCAGACAAGTTACAACCAGCATCATAAAGTTGCCCCTTAAGGAAAACAATACAGTGATCATGCACTGTTTGTAGATAGAACAAATAAACAATACATCCTATGGTTTTGTGGTGTTTGAAACCATTCTGAAATATCAGACCTTTTTTAAGGCTTCTCCTCTTTCATGATTTATTATTTATATTTCTCCTTTCCACATAATGTTGCATACTTTTTCAGTTTAATATCTATTTTTCATCTGATCAAGTGTCACCACTTCCTGGATTTCAGAGCTCAAAGATTCTACTGTCTTTGCCAACCATTTCCTCAACCTCTCTCTCTGTCCTCCTCCCCTTTCTCCAGCTCTAAATCCACCTTTTCCCCCTTTGGCAGTTCTCTTTCCTCTCTTCCCTCCACCCCTCCTCTCCTCTCTCTCCCATAATTTTGGGTAGGAGGCACCAGTCTTTATTAAAGGACGCTGGCAGGCTTGCCGTCAGTTGCATTCTGGTGAGAGTCAAGTGCCACAAGGTGCCTTTTTCTATTTGTTTGTTTCATGCTACACTGCACCAGCCACTGACCTGTGGTAGCCATGTCGTGCAAGAGGGAGGCAGGTTCATCCAATCAAAGAATGGCTGAAAATTAACAATGATCTTTCCATTCCTGAAGAGGGACTGTGGCAAAAGGCAATTTCATGACCATGGTGTGGATTCTAAATTCTTTTCACACTTTTTATTAATATCTGCTACATCTTCTCTTATCTAACATTTTGACATACTTTTAAATGTTTACACAATTTTACAAAACAGGATTTAAATTTCATCATTTTCCTACTGTTCGTAGTTGAAAATGTTTTACTCAAATTTTTGATCTAAAAATATGATATTCTAATATCACAGATTTGTTTTTGTTGTTTTTTTCCACAGTGAATTCAATCTTATCCTCTGCAATACAGTACATGCAATATTCATAGTTGATCCATTGACTGCTATTCAAGCGGGAACTATTTGAAGAGGGAAAGTTCATGTGCATTTTTGATGGATTGTGCATGTCTTCGCCTACTCTATATGGATAGAGAGCTTGTTTGAAGGTCAGTGATTCTCTTCAGTCAGTCTCCCTCCGCACTCCTTTTTGGAGGAAAGAATATCTCCAGTCTTCACTCCATATTTTTCAAGTGCTTCTAGGATGACTAGGTTGGATGACCTTGAATCCTGGTGGAGATGAATCTCTTTGAGCCTCCCTTCTCTCCTTTTCTAGGGGAACTCTGTCATGAAACAACCTTCTTCCACTCAGGCTTTTCATGTAAAATATCCACTTTTCCCACATCCCAACCTTTTCACGAATTTGATATTTTGTGGTCTTCACTGTACATGTGGAAATTTTTTCTTTAAAATACTTCTATACTCACATCGCTTGCAATTTATTCCTTGTTTGTGTGACAGGTTAACATGCTTAATGCTGTTTCAAGTGAATTTGTTTTCCACTGATCTCAAATATTATCATTCGGTTTCTATTTGGGCACTAAGAAAGGGGATCAATATTTAAAAATTTGGAACATTTACATGTGCGTGTGTGTGTGCACACCTTTGTGTTAGCACGTAGGAACGAGGGGTTGAACAGGGTTTGAGTGGATCTTGAGAGCTGGCAGGTGCATTATTGCAGCAGGCTCTGCCTAGCTTGACATGTGTGTGTTCCTAATCTCCTAGTGATATGACAAAGCTGTGTGGGAGCCCAGGCTGGGTGTCTTCTGTCTGTTCTGACACACACACACACACACAGTGACATACACACACACACACACACACACCACAACCCCCTCTCCCCTTCCCTTTTGTCCAACACACACACACACACACACACACACATCACACACATCACACACATCACATTCCCCTCTTGACCCCTCAAGAGTCTACCACTCTGCTATCTACAGGCACCTTCACACTTTAGATGTGCACTTGTATGTGTTTTGAGAGCTGTGTACAACCATCACTACATGCATCTGTTTGTGTTGTCACTCTGCCTGTAGTGTATGTATTCATGTACACAGAAATTGCATAAAATGCATACAGTAGCACCAAACAAGAGCAGAGGCCTTACGCCCTGTAGATGCAGACAAGTGACTGAATTTCAGGTTTGTTTACCTCCTGTTAGTCAGCACAGGGTGATGTTTGATGGAAGTGGTGAAGTTGTTGTTGGTGAAGTGTTTGGAAAAACACATTAAAGCAAGCTCTTTCATTTCCTTTTCTCAATTTCATCTGATCGCTTCTGGGATTTTACTCGGAAGCAAAAATACACTTAGGGGATGACTTTGTAGCTGAAAAACCTTAGTAACCTTGTTCCAAGTCTGCTTGTTTAATCAAGAGGGGTGGGGGCACAGCTGGGGTCTTAGGTTAGGTGCTTGAGAGAACTAATTTTCTGGTTGAACCTTCAAAAATCCTTCAATAGATGTATCTTTACAAGAATTTTTGGAGACATTTATGTCTTTATTAGAGAACAAATGGTAGAGACAAACAAGACAAGAAATCAGGGGAGAGAGAATTTAGTAATTGACACAGTTCCCCAGCTGGAATCAAACCAGGGACGTTGTGATTACACACCTAAATTCCCTGTGCTACCAGGGCAACCATGTACCTGCTTTTTAATTTGGATTGCTTTAATTCAACAAGACAAAATGTATATGAAGAGGGTGGCAAAAGACTAAAAGGAACTTGAACACTTAGCAGATGATAGAAGACCAGTGACACACACACACACGCGCACACACACACACACACACACACACAATTTGACTCAAAGACATGAGCAGATTACATGTGCATGGGTGTGTTTAATATGTTTCACTTCACATGGAGCGGCGGCACAAACCATAACACAGGATGAGGGCATATTCTTGCAGGAACTGAGCCAGTGCATCTGACCATGTTGACATTTTACACACTGACATCGGTGACAGCGGTTGAGAGGGGGTTAGTTTGTAGCCCTCCATTTAGTCATATTGTCTCAGTGATAAGTGTAAATTGAGGAAAATACGAGAAGCAGGTAATGAGCAGCAATTTTTTAAACTTTTGAAATGAAAAGTAACAATATCACAAAATAATATTAATCTAATAATAAATTTATTTGTAGGTTAGACTCCTATGATACAATTATTTAGATGTGATTTTTTTAATAAGGGCATGATGGTAGTGTCTGCTTGATGATACCCCGCATTTGTCATCAAAACCACATTCTTCTCTCGTGTGTTTTTTACAGTTTGCTCCTTGGTCTCCTCCAGCCTCGCCAAGGGACCTAATGCATCATTTGAGGCTCATACAATTCACTGCTTCCCAAGCCACTGGCTCCTACCAGCCTGATGGAGGCATTTTTTCGCCACTTAGAAACACGCGCTGTGTGTCCGATCCCTTCCTCCTTAATATGTCCTCTATCACCATCAGGCATTTATGCCTGTTTTTTCTACTTCAGTAACCACTCAGTACCAGCTTCATTAAAACTAATTGAATCGGAAACATGTCTGCCTGAGGAAACATTAACTCTTTCTATTAAGGAAATTTCCGATTTCATTTTGTCAATAAGGTCAAAGGACTGAGCCTGTGTGTTCAATACTAATACATGCTTTTCCCATAAACCTAAACTGTAGGACTATTTAATTTAGGCAGACAGAGTGTACCATCAATCCATACTGACTGTATGTATTCAAACTGTTGTGGGTTTGGGTGATTATATAATAATTTGTCACATTACTTTTTTTCTCCAAATCTATAGTTTCCTGAAGAAACCTCTCTCTAACATGATGTCCCGTCAATTTCATTGCATTATTAATTTCCTGTGGTTAGCATAATTGAGTCAAGCATTGCATTAATGCTTTTTACTGACCACACTTGAAACAATAATTTTATGGCATCCGTCAGATATCGATGTGCAATAACAGAGCGTACACAGCTGTTTAATATGAAGTAAATATTTATGAGTGATCTGACTAGGCATCAAGTCCAGTCAATCTTCTTTGAAAGGATCTGTGCAAATGATTAACCTCATTTTACTGGTGCTGTCTGGGCTGGTAATGGCCATTAGAGCTAAGAAGGAGTGAGGCCTTTGATTTTTGGCTCCTCATCATTCACAGCTTGTCGCATCCCTTCATCCTTCATACATGGCTGCTGAATTGATTGTCTGTTTAGTCCTATGAATGATAAAGCTGCTCTGGGCCACAGGCTGAGAGGGACAGACAGGGCTCACTTCTATCTATATGCAAGGTGGATTCCTTTTCCTGCCTGGCCACTTGGAAATCAGCTTTTTGCATTATTTATTGGACAATCATCAGCATTTCAATATGGCAAATCAAATAGTCACAGTAATATAACTATAGGCAGTCGTATCCAAAGGGCCATCATTCAACTCATTATTCATTCATTTTGTTTAGACCTATAGTCGGCAGGACTCATGCGATTCATAAGTTGTGTAATCAACATGCTTTACTGCGGGCTTGCACAGCCGCCTGCCTGAAGAGAGGAAAAGGTAACATGAAAGGAAGTGATTCTGAGTGTATACTGAATGCGCTGAATGAATGAAAAGTAGCAAAATTATTGAAAAGTGGTACGTAACCAAGGACCGCTGACGAGACAGGTAGAATATAACCTCTACGGGAAATAGCAACATGAAAACCAGAGTGTGCTGACACACTGAAAAAGTCAGATGAGTTGTTTAAATCACTTTCATTTGATAGAAAGTCAAGTAATAAAGAGCATGTTATGGAGTTTTAGTCATAAAGCAATGCGATGCAGATCTATTTCAGGTCTTTGCTCACAAGCTTTCCAATAAGATTCTTACTCTCTACCTGAAAATAAGCTTTAATGCCACTCACATTAAATGTAAAGAAAGATAATACTTGTATAATAATACTGTAATTTATTCTAGGCTTAATCTTATCCAAGTCATAGAAAATGACATGTCATGTCCAAAACTCATATGCTGCATAGAGAGAAAATAGATCATCAACGGGGCTGCATCTAAAAGCAAATAGTTTTGCGCAACATAGCACAGAACTTTGTAGCAAGCGCACGTGTGTATTTTTATAATTGTTCTCTCACAATATATTTCAATGACTGCTGCTGAAATCTGCTTCATCTAAATGTAATTCCAATACCCATTTCAAATGTCTATAAGTCACATATAGTGGAAAGGTGAAAGGTCAAGTGCTCTCCCTCCACAGGAATCAGAATAAGCAAAGGTCTGGCTTATTTTGGCCTCCCAACATGATAACTCACATTAAACTTCCGGACTAAACCAAAGACACATGTAAACCTTTTAGCAAAAAATGACAAAAAAAGTATATCCTTGTTCAGTTTTGTTGTTGGGGAAAGGCTCCTTCAGCTAAAATGAACCACTGCATGCAGTCACCAGACTAAACACACCAACAGCAAAGCTACAGCACTTCAAATCCACCAAGAGCCACACATGTGAACCTATCAACTTGCATCACAGAAATGGACAGTATAGTGCAGCTGTGCATGCAACATAATCCATGACGATCAATGTGCACACCGCGTGTGTGTGGTAGCATCTAATAGTGGCCCTGTAAATGTGAAGCAGCATTCTCAGAAGCCGGGATTTTGCCTTATAATTTGATTTCTTTCTCACTTTGTGTACAAGCACTTACCAGCAGATACATAGGCTCTGTTCTCGGCCCCAGCTGGCCAACTCTATGCACTTTGGTTTTTATTATGAGTACAAGTCTAAACAACTGAAAATGATTTCTTTTACTTTCTTCTTGCCCAACTTGTGCTGACGTGATCTGCACGATGTCTTAACCTCCCATTGATGTCAAGTGTGGGGAGGAAATTAAGTCATAGGCTGTTAATGAATTTAGACTCAAAGTCCTCCAGCATATATAATCATGCACAAACACTTGACAGAAGTATTAGCAACTTGTGTCATGTTTTATTGTGTTGAGAGAGACATGTTTAAAACCTAACTGTACTTTGAGTCAATAGAGAGAACTTGTGACATTGTAATGCACCCTTTCAACAGATCTGCTAAATGTCAGCAAACTGGTTCTGAATGTAATCCCAATTTGCCTTGGAATTAGCACTTTACAGTGACGATCTAATTATTTAGACAATTTATTGCCTGCTGCTAATATCTCTCAAAATAAGCTGTTCCTTTCATCTTGATCATGTGATAAATGTGGAATCACTGAGGATAAGTCCCAGACATGCCTCAGAGCCTGGCGTCACTTCTCTCCTCTGATAGACTAAAGGAAAGGGTTTGTGACAGCGGCACTGCTGCAGTTCCTGCAGGCCAATCACTACCGTTTTGTATACGTTTCCAAATTACTTTCATCTCTGCAATTACAGAACACAACATGCAGATTTGATGCGCAGCAACATTTCAACATGGCTGAGTTGAATTGTAGTGTGGGGGCAATCAGTAAATGGGATTAAAGGATATTCAGTGGGACTTTTTACCTGTCTGAAAACAGACGCGCAGCCGGTCTCTCTGGGTGTTTTTTTGGGAAGGTTGGCGGTAAAATCACGCTTACTATGAAACTAACACAAGATAACTAGTTACCTTTTCCGGCTTATTCCGGTAAAAATAAAAATTATATTTATTTATATATAACTTTAAACCGTTATAATAATAACAATAATAATAATACATTTTATTTGTAATGCACTTTACATTTAAGAAATACCTCAAAGTGCTACAATTAAGATCATAAAAGCAAGGTAAAAGCATCAGTGTAAAATATAGATAAATAGTTTACACTGATGTTCAACTGTAGCCCTGAATGTATGTGGCATTCTTGTTCACTTGAAATCTAAAATGATACCGACAAGCACAGCGCTGTGAAGCACAATATAAAGCTGCTGCTGTGCGAAACCAGGTTTCACGTTCTACAATAAATGTGTTCTCTTCAGTTGCCAGCTGGATGCGTTGTCTTCTTATTTGTAAAAGCAGGCTGTAGGTAGTCAGCCTTTTATTGTCGGAACACTGTTAGGTTCGGGTTCAGGTCTGGTTTGTCTGCAGGTAAAATAAGTTAACAGTCTGCTTTTAGATAATAAAAGTGAGGGCAAATGAAGCAGTTTGAAGAAGCGCAAAATTATCTCATATACACATTAAAATATTCTTAATTTGACGCGTTGTTTTTATCCTTTGACTAATTGGCAACAACGAAAGTCTGTCCAGAAAGACAACCTTAAACTTTTATCTGCATCCCCTTTCCCACCAGCAAAGAACATCTAAAGGATGAGACTGAATTATAAGAACCGATGTACTATTTCAAATTGTTCGCTCATAAGTGTTTATTTGGGATTCAAATGAAAAACAAAGACGCCTATATTTAATCCTTTGTCAGATTATATTTCCTTTGTCAAACACACAGACATTAGAAACTGAAACGAGATTTTACCAGCCTGGGATGAGCGTCTTTTTTAACAACTCAAGTATAGGAAATATAGACACGCATGCAGGAGAAAACTTTATGGTGTTCCCCAACTTCGACGTTTATTAAAATGTAAATTTGAGGACTCAGTATAGGCTTAAAAAATATTACAATTATCAAACATAACATATTTATGACTAAACAAAGTAGAGAATTTAATTTGAAAATAAAACATGAAGTAGGCCTGACTGTTATTTGCGCTATATTTTATAGTCTTTAAATGCAATAACTTACTTTAGGAACTAAAAAAAGTCTACACTATTTCACATTAAAGATACTTAAAGAAAAGCCTTATTATTAATAAAATGTTCGCGCTAAAAACCCCGTAATCGCTGGTCACAATGCTTAAATTAGAATAAAAAGTTTGAGCTCGAAAATCATATTTTTGCTCCCGTGCAGTCCGATCAGAGAGGTCTGAATTTAAAGAATTAATTTCAGAGAAATTATTTAGCAAAGAATTGATTTAAAAGTTTTATTTGTAAACATTAAATATTTCTTTCTCTCTAAAGTTTTTTTGAATCCGGCACCAAATGCGTTACAGAAGTAAGTACATCATGATGTCAAAGATGTGGGCCTATATCACACACTCATGAACCTCTTGATATGGAGCTTTCCATTTCCAAACGTGTTAAATCATAGTTATCTAGACGTTTATAAGACATAAAAACATAGACAACGTGCTCAGCATGAACTTGGATGGTTTGAAATCGTTTAAATTGCACCATGCTTAGTGTAGCTCTTGGCAATAGAAATAATAAATATATAGAAACGTTTATATTCAACAGCAACAATACTTACAGCACATACAAACAAGGAATGTCTGACAGTTTTACAAACACCATGGGTCCCTCATTTTCTATACAGATGAGATATTATTCCACATATGCGTCATACATAAAAGGAGTGCCATAACTACGAATCTGTATCAAATCTAGCAGACTACATAGTGTCCGGTATATATTATATATAGACATCACCTCAGCAAGTGCCTATAAAAGAAAAAGAAAAATGACAAAAAGAAAACTAGAACATGCGTTGTCTTTTCTGGATACTTTTGGGATCCTGTCAGAAACACATAGGCACGAGTCAGAAAAGAAAAGAAAATTAAATATTCTCATTATAACAAACTTTTTACACGTTATAAACCGATGCATTTGGAGGCATCCCATAATCTATCATAATATACAGTATCGTGTGTGCGCGTGTGTGTTCATATATATAAATGGAATATATTACATCTGAGTATGCTGAATTGGTAGAGCCAGTGTTAAATAAACAGTGAGTGATTGCAAGACCGGATTATCTTTGTTGACAATTTGCCCACTGGAGAGAAATTCCCCGTGATGATTCACTCGTTTGGCACTCAATAAAACAATTTCAAGGAATTAAAAAGGCCGTACACGGCAATCAAGCCTTCATTCTCTTCCTCCAGTTATTCTTTTTTTTTCATGAATCCTTACTCATAATGGTGTTCTGTTGTTCTATTAGCCTACGGAGCTTGCAAATATTCAGAAACGATAACGTTAGAAATCTGTCAAGTCTGACCCAAACAGTCTTTTGGAAGTTCTTTGAGGTCTCTCCATCGAGTCAGGCTCAGAAAGGTAGGGTGTCGAGGAAAAGTTTGTCAATTATTGCTGGCGGAGGGACTAGGTCTTCTAGTTTTAGGTAAAAGATACGCTGCAGACCTTGGGTACATAGTGTGCGCAGTTCAGGGAGCTTTCCCAAGAGTTTTGACAAGTAGTTGGGACGATTCAATCCACCGCCATTGAATGTCACTTGATCTTTGAGGCAGTTGACTATCTTGTTTTGGAGATCCTCGACTCTTTTGGGTTCTTTAAGCCCGTGCCGCTCTGAAATGTACAAGAAATGACACAGATGAATTATTGCCTATGCATTCACTCGCTCTGTTTTGCATTTGCATTGTAACGCCGGCAGAGTTTCCACAGGGGCAGCCGCCTTTACGCACCTGTTACCATGGCCAGAGCTGCGATGCACGAGAAAGCTGAGATGTCTATGTTCATGCTCTGTAAGTTGGAAGAAAACTCCACGATAGCGTCCACCCACTCTCCAAATCCACGGACGCACTGTAGCCTGTGTAACACCACTCCATTACAAAAAATAAGTTTGCCTTCCACTGGGTTGGACCTGCAATTAATAAGAAAATGTCATTAATTACGCTTGGTAATAAATGGATATTTAAGAGACTTCTTGTTATTGGGCAGCTAATAAACCCAAAGCAATGAAGCTTGAAAGAGGAGCTGATGATTATCTAAAGTCGATATTGTTTTGTTTAATAATTACGCATCTTACCTGTATGCCAGCCGTAGGACAAAAAGTTCAAGGAAGGCGGATTCAAAGAGGAGATCTTGATCTTGCTTCGGTAGATCAGAAAAGCCAGGGATCTTCTCCGCCCAGCCCCGGATGATCTCCATGGAGCCCGTCAGGAGATCATAGAACTGCTGGATGTGCTGAGTGTTGTCTCCAGTCATTTGGTAGTCAGGGTTAGCCTGGAACTGGAATTTAATTTAAACAGCGCCTTAATGAGGTCCTTTAAAATATATAATCCGTGAAATTGCAAATGCCCATTTCCAAGAGGGAGAGGGTGCTTTTTTACTATTAAATGCATGTCCTCTTTTTATTAAGTTCTCTATTTCAACGCAATTTACTTAGGAAAAAATATGCCACATTAAAAGCCTGAAAAAGTCAAGAATTCAGCGATGTATTACAGAAAACTTTCAAGGCAGTAAATTGTTACCAAAAAGCAGGACTAAATTAAAAAGGCCGTCAATCTTGCTGTTACTTCTGTTTTCAGCTAGATTAATAGCTATTAACTTTTTTTCCTATAGTGTGTGTGTGTGTGTGTGTGTGTGTGTGTGTGCGTGTGTGTGTGTGTGTGTGTGTGTGTGTATCTTGTTTCTAGGATTGTGGTGTTTGACTTACTCTGGAGTAGTCCAAAGCAGACATGGAGGGGTTGGAGTCCACGTGGGCCCGAACAAGTGCGCTTATGAGGCTCACCGGTGGCGAGGGTGGGGAGGGCTCCTGGGGACTTTTGGGTTTGGATGGTAGGCGTCCTCTCCGACCTTTGAGATTATCCGTTCGGACAACTGCATTGGGAGAAATGTGAGACATATAAGCCATTAAAACGCACTCCTCTTGTTACGTGTAAATACAACAATCCAACACACTGTTACGCACATGTCTTCTTTCAGTGGGTAAATTATAACGTACTGGTCTAAAAGAATTCAATGCATGGCCAAAACATACCTTCTCTCACCATTCCGACGACAATGCACTTCTGGAAACGGCAGAACTGGCAACGATTTCTTCGGCGTTTGTCGACAGGACAGTTTTTATTTGCTAAACAGACGTATTTTGCATTTTTCTGGACGGTGCGCTGGAAAGAAAGGATAACATAATATCACTGTGCAGGCCTTTTTCCAAGGCTGTATAACATGCAGAACACGGACTGTGGATTGCTGCACATGTGATACCAACATAAAAAATGAAACGATCAAAAAGATATAATGTCTGTCTAATCTTGGGTTTGGGACTGCGCTGTATGAGTCAACAAGAGGGAATAGACAGTCAGTAAATACATGCCCGTGTTCTTTCATATTTTACTTATTCCTTTGAGATCAACTGTGTGTGGATATTTATGATTGAAAGTTATAACATGTAGTGTGTGTAGTAATATGTAGTGTATCTCGCTTTGAAAATGTGATTATATCACATGTTTAGGCTGAGTTGTTATTTTGTAAGACATTTGGCAGATTTTAACTCACGGGCGCCGTGAATAATAAGGTACACACTGCATATATTTCGTGTAACAACAGTAACACCGATTCATGGTTGCTGTCATGTCAGCCCACCTTGAAAAATCCTTTGCAGCCCTCGCAGGTTCTCACTCCATAATGCTGGCAGGCGGCGTTGTCCCCACATACCGCACACAGACCCTCGTTTGACGGAGATCCTCGGGACGGGGGCGATGGCACTTGGCTGTCCACCAGCTGGTGCCCGTGGCCGAGCTGCAGGGAGTGAGGAAATGCCAGACCAGCCTGTTTCCGTATGGCGCTAGGGACCGCAAAGCTCTGTCCGTCCAGGCCGCGGTGCAAGCCCGGGTTGTCATGGTTCATGGACACGTGCAGCGGCCCGTCAAACCGCATCTGACAGCTGGAAACAGGAGTACCGGGCGGGGACTGCTTGAAGGAGAAGAGCGAAAGCCTTGAGACCGGGTTTTTGCGCTGCTCCATCATATGAGACGTGGCCGCAACATAGTTCTGGTGGAAACTGTGGAGAGAGCCAGGGTCCTCCCACATGTGATTAGGCTGAACCTGGAAGTTTGGTGTACTCGGGGCATGAGGCGAGGAGGGTTTGAAGTACATAGGCCCAGAGTGAGCCATCATTTCTTCCGACTGAGGTGGCAGGTGGCTCTGCTGATGGTAGTTGTGCATCTGGACGTCCTCCACCTTGATAGAGGACTGCTCTCCAGAGTGGGGCATCTGATACAGACAGGGCGGTTTAACGTCGTAACTTGTGTTGTAGTTGTCCATGAATGTACTGAAACTTGGGAGAGAAGTAGTAGCTGTGATCTCGGTGTTGGTCAAGTCCATGCTAAACTTAACAAACTCAGGTGTTAAGAAGTCGCAGCTGTATTCTCCTGCGGTGTGGTAGCTGTAGCTCTGGGAAGCAGGACTAGCTCCTTGAGGTGATGATCCATACTGAGCCTGAACGCAGGGCATGGCTGAAAAACCAAACGGGTAAAAACACATCAGAATTTCTCCAAGAAATGTTCAAACCTCGAAAAAAAGTTTTACAGTTTAGTTTTAAATCGTATAAAAAAATATGAACAGTGCTTTACATTAATAAGTAATTTCAGCATAACAGAACATGAAACAATAATGCATCTGTGTATTTTATTTGTAAATAATTTTCCATATCATACCTCAAGTCTTCTGACAGTTTTTCGGTGACACTTGAAATGGGTAATGTCAGGAGTTGTATGGGTGTCAGGATTCAAGATAGCGGCTCTGTTCTGGATCTTCCCCTAATAAAACACATCACTTTGACATTTACTAGATTATAAAATAAAACAATGTCTAAAAAATGACCACGATATCCCATATGAAGATAAATTTAAACTACACAAGATTGCACACAAACTGTAAACAATTTCTAATTACGCACAGCGTTTTGGAAAATGTTATTAAAATGTTAAATGGTTAAACACAAAATACGTGCATATGGAAATTAAAAAACGTCAATCGTATTTTTCTTTAGTTGCTATAAAGTGCGGGGATGAACAGATCAACTTCGCGCACTTGCCATTAGTCACAACTTGTCTAGAAAGGAGAAAGCCATATATTCTAGTGAAATATCAGAAACACCCACAGATCTGAACAGTCTGACTCGTTCTCAGTGTTGTGTCAGGTTAACAGTGAAAAAGTCTAAAAGAGAGAGATAAAAGATTTAAATGCTTCAGAGAAAGGGGCGCAAGTAACGCGCGGACACATATTATGTTGCAAAGAAAGAGATGAGTGAATCTTACCTCATTCACATCAGGATCGTGGCTTTCAATCCATGCGATAAGCATGCAGGGGGTATTCATCAATTTCTGTAAAAGCTCCAAATCATGAGCGTCGGTAGCCAACAATGCCAGGCAGGAAAACCGTGTGACTCCGCGCACTGACAGCAACACGAGCTTCGACTACCCAGTCTGGCCAATGTGGCTTTGTTTATGTGAGCTCTGGATACCCTGGCCCACGTGTTTCACAGCGCGACGTCATCGGCATCGACACCAACACGCACCAATCCGCTCGGGGACTTTCTCAAGCCCTAATTTTTCTGGCGAGTATGTTTGTCTTGTGGTATGTGTTCTATGTTGCTTCCCACATGGACATTAGTAGAGACTTAGTGGAGGGTAAACCCTGCATTGCTCAGTTCAGACACCTTTGTGTTTGCAGAGGACTTCAGTCGCGCTTGTTTTGGGCTGACTTTAATCCATGCAGATGATTTCATTGCATTTACCACCGGTCTGCAAAGTACACGAGGCATGTTATGATGAGATGGTAGTTTCTACACATACAATTAACTTTTCATAGTAGTGATGCATAGATTTCTCCAGGTCATGGTGTAATCACCATTGTTTTCTCCATCACATCAACATAGAACTATTATTATTTGTAACCGGAGCGAATTAACATAAAATCAAGCGTGATACAACTGTTAGGACATCCCATCAGGTGTTTTTTTCATAAGCAGGTAAAGCACAAAGTTCACAGCTTAAGACAACCCCCTGACTTGTATTGAGTTTATTTATTGCCTACAGTTATTTCAGTGTAAAATGGAGATGAGTGTACATTGGCATATAGGCACAGTTATGTCACAATGAGGGCCACGCTCACCACACTTGTATGAAATAGGCTTAATGAAGCGGGTGGGGGTCAATATTATTCTTCGTTATCTTCTGACAGGATTACTGTATTTCAAT
>JAPMOB010215874.1:0-12191 GCA_029875015.1 Lepomis gibbosus | reverse complement strand
GCAATAAAGAATTTATAAAAAAAAAAAAAAAAAAAAGTCTCTAACCTGCCCGTCAGCTCGCTCTGGGCCCTTTCACTTACCGTAAAGGCTCCAAGATGTGCGCACTCCAAATGTCAGAAACAGACGTTACCGTAGTTACCTCAAAAGAAAAGCGGTCGTCTCGAGTCGGATGCCAAAGTGTGTGAGCGTGCGAGCTCACAGCAGCGCCGACAAAACACAACGTTAGAGGTCTGAATGTTATTATGAGATGTGAAGAAATATTTTCTGTTCACTTTGAGAGTGTGGCGCGCCGCCATGGTCTGAGAAACCCTGTACACCCTGTACACCCAGAGAATTCTGCAGTGCATTTTTAAATTTGCCTCTGGGCTGAATGTAAACAGCAGCAACCAGATGATAATATGAAAGTTTCGTCTTCACAATAAAAAGTCTGACATTTGGGAAACAGAGTCCATCGTGACTGCGTTTGAGGGAGGCCTTGATCCGGGATGATGATGATGATGATGGGGCAGGTCTCTGTAAAGATGTGGGCTCAGCAGTCTCTGATTTCAGTTTCTTGGCCCACATGAGTCCAGTTTGTCCAGGCCGGACCTTTAGGAGCAGCCTTGAGCCCAAGCTGGGCCAACGTGGCTCCTCTGAGCCTGGACGAGGGCGAATGAACTCAACAGATTTGTGCTATTGAGTTGTATTTCAGGACCAATCAGAATGACTGAGAGGATGTGAGTTTTTGTTTAGTTATTATGATTATTTTATTTATTTATTAACATAAGGACAAGTCATTCTGATCCACACTCTGTATATTGGAAGCAGGAATGCACCAATTTGTTGGTTTCCAATAGCCAATAAAATACATGAAGAAGAAGTCCCACCCCAACTTCCTGTGTCAACAGGAAATGCATCACACTGAGGAAGCAACAGCATGAGCAGTCTGTGAACATGAGGCCTGCCCTGCTCACCTGCACAGGTTGGAGACCAACTCATTTTAACCGTTAACCCACCTCTCAACGCCTGAGAAGATGTTTACCCAGAATCCTCTGGGCTGTTGGTGGAGCGTCGCCCTTGGTGAGCAGGCTAACAGGCACTTCTTATGTTGCAAATGTGAAATGTGTTTTTCCTCCACTCATAAATCATAAACACGCTTTGTGTCCCAGAAACATTTAATTAACTCTCCTTTTCTGTCCGCATTCGTAAAAAGATCATCTGAGATCTGTGCCGATTCAGAACTATTAATTAATTGATATGACCTGATTAGAAAGGACTCCCCAACCTGACGCCTCTTCTTCTAACAATCTGGTTCCCTACAGAGATAATGTTAATCAGCAACAGCTGATATATTTCCTGATAACGAGGTTCAACTCACATAATCAACGCTTCTGCCTGATACGTTGTACATTTCTCTTCTCGCTAATAAAAACAGTGAGAAGAAGATCCGATTAGAGATTCAGAGGCCTCGGAGCTTCAGCCCAGAACTTCAACCTTTTATACTGGATGGATCTGCAGCTGCGTGAAGCAGGACGGGGGGGTTATGTAGAGAGGCAGGAAGTCAGAGTGTGCAGGATGAAGAACACAAACCCTTGCTAAATATTAGTTTTCTTTAATTAAAAGTCTTCCATTTACATTTCTACTTGAGTCAAAGTGTTTAAAGATAAATATAAATGTTTTAAATTAGCAGGCACTAGTGTGTTTTACCTGCATGAAGGCGTCTCAATGTGCAGGTTTTATGGTGCGCTTTTTCTGTCAGACTTGCTGTCCTGCTGCGTTTTGTGACCAGGGCGCCCTTGAAAAAGAGATTTTATCTCAACGGAATCTCCCCTGGTTCAAAGAAAGGTTCAATTTAAAAAAATACTGGCTTTTAAAAATACTTAAGTATCAAAATTAAAAGTACTACACTTGTCTTCTTGACTTCTGACTTGACAAAAGGAATTTAAAAACAATCATCAAAATAGTTGCCAGATAAATTTATAACTAAACATCATATTTAATAAACTCTTCGTGTGTTTTTTTGTATATAATCTGACTTTGTAAAGCAACTGAAGCTGTCAGATAAATGCAGCGATTTAAAAAGTACAACATCTCCCCCTGAGCAGAAGGAGAAAGAGGCGTGAAAAGAAAAGTACAAATACCACCAATTACTTCCTTACAGTTACTGTTCACCACTGGGAGGACTTCATGTCTCTTTTTTAAATAGTGAAACCAATATGTTCTCCCACCCTGAACCGTCCTGTAGTCGTCAACGTCACGTAATCTGCTCTTGTGCAATATTAATCTGAAATATATTGCCAACTTTAAACCAGATTTGTAAATTGTATTAAAAACTTTATTACAGACTCGGGGTCCAAATCCTACCCAGAACAAAACAGAAATACATGCCCACACAAATAAAAAGAATAAGAAGAATAAAGAAAAATAAAAACATTTTTAAAAAGACAGTCAGCTTCCTGCCAGGAGACAGTTGCACCAACGTTTTCAGAACAGGAGAGGTAGCGTGTAGCCGTATGTTTTTCAAACCTAAGACTTCTTAATTTTCTGAATCATAAAGCCGGCACATGAATTCCGTTCGGCTTCTTCGCTTCACTCCTGCAGCCACAAACAGATGGCTTACTAGAGGTGGTGATGGCCCAGTGGATAAGACACATGCCTTTGCTGTGAGAGACCTGTGTTCAACTCCCCACTGTGACCCATCTACCAATGCGTCCCTGAGCAAGATACTTAAACCCTAGTTGCTCCAGAGGCGTGCGACCTCTGACGTAGAGCGATTGTAAGTGGCTTTGGATAGAAGTGTCAGCTAAATGAATAATTGCTTGCACCACACCATCGTGGTCTTCAGAAGAGGATTAGGGCCATTTTTTTTAATTCTGAGATTAAATTCAGAATTCTGATTTTTTTCTCAGAATTCAATCTCAGAATTTTGACTTTAATCTCAGAACTCAAAAAAAATTCCCACGTGGCCCTAATCCTTTTCCGCAGTGGCCTCTTCAGTAATATTCTTATTGTTTAAAAACTGTATCTTTACAAGGAGCAATGTGTCAGACAGGTCTGAGATCTTTTTAAAGATCCGTCTCCTTCCAGTTAACGTCTTTACAGTTTGTAATTTCTGCTGAGCGTCCGTCGTTAGGCTCCTTCCCTCCCCTCCTACACAGGAACAGACCACATGCGATCATTAAACTCGACAGTGATATAAAACTAAACACCTTTTCTCAGCCTGAGTGTGAAATTCCTCCATCTTTTTCTTTTTTCTTCTTCTCAGTCTTCAGGTATGTGTGTGATTCACAGCGTGCGGCGGCGGTTGTGCTGCAGTTCCTCGGTTTGTTTAAGAGGAGGTGACATCATCTCTACACCTGAGGCGGCGGAGCTGACACCTCCATCTCTCAGACAGGTGAGAAGGCACAAACAATCCAAAGCTCATAATGAGGACGGCTGCTGGTCTCAAACGGCCGCAGAATCATGTTTTGTTTTCGTGCAACGGTTTGATTTTTGGAGGGTATGTGCATATTTTATCACCTGTTTTATTAACTTTCGGAGGTGGATCATTTTTGCCTTCAGCTCGTTTTACAGTCAAAGACAAACAGGATAAAGTTTTACTTTTACTTTTCGGCTTGTTCTCTCTTTGTTTGGATATAAAAATCTTTATGTAAAACCCTCTGTTACCTCAGATTATTAGATATAGATATACGAGAAACACATAATTGTGGAGCGTCTTCTTTCTCTAATTTCTTTCAAATGTCTTTTTGTAGTATTTTTTTTCAGGCTTAAACAGTCCAACCCCACACCTGTTCCCTGCTGACCAAAGTACAACATATATTTCCACTCACATGAAAATGCTTGGTCCGATAAGCGAGTAGAACATGTGAGTAGAAAGATGGGTGAGCGCTTTTCCAGAAATAATAAATAAATACCAAACAATCAGAATCAGAAAAACTTTATTGATCCTGGAGGGGAAACTCTTGTGTAAAAACAGAAACACAAATGAAAGATGAAAAATAAATATAAAAATAGAAGGGTGTGAAAATGTGTTTTACAGTATGTGACAGCAGCATAATGATAAATAGTAATAACACTAATGAGTGCTGAAAATGTTGAGGTGGATTGTGTTAAATATACTTCTACATTTTGTCTGGTTTCTAAGTGGATTTCTGGACGGACATTAGAGAACATGATATCGTGTTTCATGTCTTTGTGCTGGGATTTGACGGAGTTATCAGTCTGAGAGAAGGAGTGCGATATTTGACTCAAATTCACCTCACACAGTGTGTTCAGCTCTCCGGCGACCCCCTGGGAAGGCGCCTGTCTTGTCCTGCTGGATGTCCAAGTCCGTTACAGATCGTATCCTGTCTTGTTAAAACCGAAAGATGAGTTAAATAACCGAGGAGCACATCTGTAAAAATCTGCTTCCTAAAACAGGCCCCTGGACCAGAACCCAGACGCTCTGGTTTCACTTCGACTCTCCGTCCTGGCTGCAGCAGACACCGACCTTCAGGGCCACCAGTCACACCTACAGCAGGTGAGCGTTTGAGACTTACAGTGCAGCTCAGGCGACAGATTTACAAACACAACAACGCGTGAAATCGACTTGGAAATATCAAAGAGAGACGCTTACCTCACTCACACCTCTGTGTGTAGATGTGAGTTTGAGGGTGGAACATCTGCTCACACCTGAAATCTGCAGTGGTGGTAGTAGCAGTAAAAGCCCTGCTCTTAAACTCAAATCAAAATATACTTTAAGTACTAAAAGTAAAAGCACGCCCTTATGCAGAATGGCCCATTTGACATCAATATACTGTATATCACTTCACTGCCTTAGTGTTAATTTTGTAAGCCATTTTAAAATTTAGTCTTAGAGGGCTTTCACACCTAAAAGTCTGAACCAAAGTTCATGTTTTGATACATTCGGTTGGTTTTGGTTTGGTTTCACAGCGCGGTTACCTGCACACCGCATCATCTACGTGGGCTGCGTCTCCCTGTACTCGACATTGATTGGTTTATTAAACAGCTCAGCGGGGAGCTTTGAATTGAATGAATGAATAAAAAATGAACATGTGCATATTTGCCATCACTATATTACTATTATGGCATTACTACCTGCAGCACCAACTATGCGTTATACATTATAACGACAGGAAAAGAGGAGAAGACAGCAAGCGATCCTTCTGCACCTCCGTTTAAGGAGAGATCAAAGATGTCTGTGGCAGAGTGCCGTCTCTTTGAAAAGATGAGCTGCCACGGGAGATTTATAATTCTGTCCTTATTTCAATGAATTTCTCCATGCATTTGTTTTGTTTCCGGTTTATACGGCAAACGCTGAACTTCCTGTTAATAGTCTGAAAGTCTGAACCGTCCAAAAAATGTTTTCACACCAGAAACGAACCGCACCGTGGTTCAGTTTGATCCGGACCTTGGTCCAGGGGAGGTTTCACACCTGCGATTTTGGTTCGGACTAAACTGAAAAGTCCAAAATGGGGGCGGAGCTTCATTGTGGGCCCACCTGCTACAGAGACATATTAACCCAGTTTACGTGACCCCGGACTCACTCCGAAAGTCTAAATGTTTTTGCTCACGCCAGAAACGCTGCAGAGCGTCCAGGAAGCGTCCCAGCGTCAAGCAGCACAGCGCAGATTGAAAGCGATCCACAGAGAGCTTTGAAGAATGAAGTAGAAGCACAAAAAGGTCAAATTAAAAACACGTCCTTAACATGGGGAAGGCTGCAGGCTGCGCTGCTGAAACGCTCCTGAGACGCTTCCAGAGGAAGTTCACGCCGTAAATAAACCGCTGCTCACACGCAGCCTACGCCCCTCCCTCAGAATTCCCATGATGCCTGAGGATGAAGGGAGTTTTGTTAAAATGTGCTAACAAGTTTGCCATTTGTTTGAAATACAAATGTTACTTTATGATTTATCTTTATTAAAACGTGTCTCCTTAGAATCTACTGTGTTTGCTGGTGATCGTCCTTCTTGGTTGTTTACTGTTGAAACCAGGAGTGAATAGACTGTTTCATTGGATAAGAGCTGCTGAATCTCCCGACACATCGTATCATGGTACCAATATTGTTTGTTCGTGTCCACAACAATCAGGTTAAACTTCATAGTAAACATAGTGGGCCTCCTACCAGGTGGGGCCCTGGGTCGGCCGCCCCCATGAACCCACGCTACCTCTGCTTATGGTCCTGTGTCAAAAGTGTTTCACTGTTCACTATTTTTTAATCAAGTTTAAGTTGACTAAATGTCCGGGGGTTTTAGTCTGATAGTCAAAAGAAAATCAAAAGTATTTTATTCTAGTTTTAGTCATTAACCATCATTTTAGTCTTTTCTAACTCATTAGTGTAATTTTGATCAGCATTCTGTCTTTATTTCACTCATCTCACCTATAGATAAAATGTTTTTTTAAAATTTGAACGTTAGCTTTGTTCTAAACTTGCCTCAGTTCCAGCTGATCAGCCTTGAAATGCTGCTTCAAGTTCGTAGTGTCTTTTCCAGAAATCTTATAACCACATTGTCGTCTGATATAATTATTCGCTCTAGTTTTTGTGTCCGCCTCACTGTATTTGAAACAGGACCAAATGTCTAAGAGCCTCTTTCTCCCGAGCTTGTTGTGTTTATCACCAGGCGTCGCCCCGGGCGACCAGCGTTCAAAGCACAGGAAGAGAAAAACACAGCTGAATAAACACAATGTTCAAGAGAAAATTTATTTTGTGTCCTCATTATGATGACAAAAAGAAAGAGATTTTATTAACATTTTTATATTATGAATTACATTTTGGTCTCATGTTAAAAAGTCACAGTCAGCGTTTAAGGACATTGTCGCTGTCTCGTCATCGTCTCGTTTTAGTCGGGGTAAAAGTTTGTTGACAAATATATTTCGTTTAGTTTCGTCGACAAAAGTAACACCACCCTGGATTATAATTTACTAATGTCGCAGCTGGTAAAGGCGGAGCTTATATACTGCCAGGTAGCTTAATCAATAATAATAAATCATCATTTAGTTACTAGTTAACATCTTTAAGTTTAAATATTTTAATCTATTAATATTAGTGATATGAACTGATTAAAAAAAAGTTTATCACAATTAAGTTTAAAATGTTTACTTGTATTTTGGTGGTATTCAACAAATGCATGTGTGGTGCTGGAGTAAAGAAATGTTTGACAAACTACGTTTCCCGCTTCAGCAAAGTGCCTTTCCTGTTTTCACCACGCCCTAAAGTGAACGAGGTCAGTCGCCATTCGTCATCGAGCTGTGTGCCGTTACACCGACGTAGTTTTGGTTGCTGTCCCGTGGTCACCAGTCACGCCCCGCTGTCTTCGCCTGACGCCTTGAAGCTCCTGGTCCTGCTCTTTTCGTCTGACGTGCAGGGCTCGATCCTGTCTCAGTGCTAGCATCTTTGCCCAAAGGTGGTATTTCAGGCAGAACACGGGAACATCACTGCATTATGTGCACGCGACTTCGGTTTTATCTTAACTTCCGTCTGGAAGATTTTTAAAATAAAATTTGCCCTCTCCTCAGCTGCGGAAGGAAGTTCGGTTCAAACAAGAACAAGCATCTCATTAAGGTTTCCAGAATAATTGCGAGCGTTAACATTGACAGCCCTAATTAAAATGTTGTAATAATCTGAAATTCAGTAGTAACAATAGCTGTCAGATGCTGTAAATACAGCGGACTTGAAAGTACAATATTGCTGTTTGCTGTGTGTGATAAAACCAGACGCTCCTAAAAACAGAAACTGAGAGTGAGATTTGTTTTATATATTTATTTGTTTCTGCTGGCAGTTCACAGAATGGGTTTAACAGTTATGTGTCATCATTTCTGAGGAAACAGAAACATTTCTGTTTTATTAAATGTGATAATGATTCATTTCAGGTGTCTAGAATGACATACTTTTTTAAAAACGCGTGTTAAAGACCAAATAGCAGCTCAGTGAAATTCATTCACTCGTCCTGTGGGAATTACTTTTCTTACTAATCATCACTGAGATGTAAAGAATGAAGTTTGATGATCATTTACTTTGTGATAAAACATTTATTATAGATCGCGTCTCCAGTAAGGACTTCTTTCTGTGTACACCTGCTGGGGGGGAAAGTTAAAGTACATCATGAGAGCAGAAACGGGTGTTTCTAGAAGCTTGTTGACGTTGTGGCTACTTGCAGAGCTAGTAGGAAGTACAGGAAGTAAGACTTTAAGACCCAGCGGACACCCTGTGGACCAACAGGGCGTGCGGAGCTCGCTGCTACTGTACTAGCGAGCGAATCTGTTTCCTGTTGGCTAAATCTCTCTGTGGATGGACTGTGGGTCTGATTATATTATTTAATGAGTTTTATAAAAAAATATATTTTACAATGGACTATAAGAAATTTCTATTGAAACCTAGAATTTTGTTTTTGGTGGCCTGTCCCCGTCTGGAGCGGTAAAAGGTGTTAACAGACATTAAAATCAGATTTTACACGGCCAGAAACTGATTGTCGTCCGCGGGAGGCAATCAGCTGTTTTTATCTGGATCAAACTGACATAACGTGCAGATAAACATCACTTTATGTCGCAAAGATATGTCTTTGTGATACTTTAATGGTTCTTTTAACAGAATAATCACAATTGTGGCCAAACAAGTGTTTGCATTTTATTAGCGTAACCAGGTCTGACCTTTACCTGATTATAGATTATAGATGCCGATGTACTTTGTGTTTGGGAGGCCTCTGTCTAATATCCTTGTTTACATTTATAAAACAGATTGTAGCCTATAATTAACAAAACTTACTGCTGAGTTATACATAAAATAAAGACATGATCTCTTTTGCAATTACCCTAACACCACATAACACCACATTTTTTAACTTGCTGTGTACCAACCAATCCGGTCCTTCATACCTGTTAAAATACCCTTAAATGGCCAAAACAACACATAAAATACAGTATTTTTATTTTCTAGAAAGTGACTGCAGCCTCTGCTTATAGACTGAAAGTTAGTTTCTGCTTCAAAATGACTTTCAGAAGAGTTGTTTGACAGATTATGAAACTGAAATTGTCCCCCGTTTCTATTTCATATATAATAACATTATATTTTTTTATGACATACTGACCATCAAACCAAAAATGTCCCATTTCATTTCAGAAATCTGGTCACCTTAAGTTTACAACATGGAACTGCTTGTTCCTCCCAGAAATATTTAAAATCAGTCCACATGTTTTTGTTTTGACTTGATGTAAGTGAACAATAGCAATGCTAACAAAGTACCGCTAACCATCCATCCAACCGCTTACCTGCATACAGGGTCGTGGCGGGCTGAAGCCAATCCCAGCTGACATCGGGCTACCTACCTACGCTAAAAAGCTCCCTGTGGTTTTATGACTGAATGCCTTTAGAATCGGCAGCAGTAGCCGATGTTTGATTTGGAGTAACTTCATCAGGGAAGTGTTTACTGGGGTCATTATTCAGCTGAGAAGGAGAAACATTTTCCCATTATTTCTAATGGAGCCGGACTTCTTTTTGCAACCAGAAGAGTCGCCCCCTGCTGGATTTTCATTAGAATGCAGCTTTAATGGACTTCAGCATCGGCTTCCTATTGTAGACCGGAAGCTTCCCGCTTGGTTTGGACCGAGCAGTGGGAGAGCTACAAAAATGGGAAGTCCATACATCAGGTGGCACGAGACGTGATGATCAACAGGATGGCTTTAAAGTGATACATTGATATGAAACAACCAGAAGACATCGCTGCAATGTTTGCTTTTGCACGATGAAATGTCATTGATGTCACCGACCCCCATGTGGCTCAGCTTACCCCTCATATGGGGCAAGTTGAGCCAAGAGTCTACTTTTTTTGGAAAGCCATACTTTGTTTATTTTAGATTTAAATTATTATATGTAGACTTATATAATAATTATTATATTTATTATATGTTGATCCACTGTGTCACAGCCGCCGTTTTGGCTGCTAGTAAAAGTTACTTCAAAGCACGGGGCACTTCCTGTCGGCTCGGAGGCGTTGCAAGGCTACCCACCCGGCTAATCACAGAGCTTACGGTCCATGTCACCTCAACGTTTAGTTACATTTTTGAGGAGTAGCGCGTCACGCTACGCCGTAGCTGACGGCGTAGGGTAGGGGGCTACGCAAAGGCTACACCGTCAATTTCACACACAGAAGCATAAATTACACTTAACGTGATGATTTAGTTATTAGCAACTGTAATGCATTACATTACTGCGTCACAGACAAAAGTAATCTGATTACAGTAATGCATTACTTTGTAACAACGCTGGTTATTTCTCTGATAGAAATTATGGGTTACTGTCAAATGAATGCCGAAGCTGTGACGTTTTTCATCAGTTATATATAGAGAGTTTCTCTCAGCCCTCCCAACTCTTGCCTTCCAGCTTCCCTGGTCTTCTTCACATTGCAGTGTAAATAGTCTAAAAACACTGGGATTGGCTTGCAAAATGTATAAATAAAAGTAAACAGGCCAAAACCCCTAAATTCCCACAACAAACACACACGACACGACCTCTGAGCTCCAGTCAAGGATGAAACACGTTTGAGATTCTGAGGTGAATTTTTTCTACAGTCACGCTTCTCGCCATCTTTAGTGGTCGTGGCGTTTTGTGTAACAGGCTGCCGTTTGTTTCCCCTCTCTCTCTTCTTGTGTGTGTGTCTCTCTCTCTCCACCCACCCGCTCGGCTCGGCGCTGCCTCAGAATCTGTTTCACTCGCTAAATTGGCTCCTCAGACACCCTTCCCCTTCTTCCCCATCTCTCATTTAAAAAGTGAGAAATTATAATTATCTGAATTATGCTTTTAATGATGCGTTAATTAGAGTCATGGAGTGAGATTAGCCTATGAAGTATTACTTGTGAAATCCTTCCAGATTCGTACGAGCTTCTCATACAGGCAGAGAGGGGAGGGAGAGAAATGTTGCTCGGTGATTAGCGCACCAATAAATAACAGAACAGATTGTGGTGCATATGCTTACGATTACAACTTTTAAACCAACGCTTTAAACTCACACCGACTGTCTTGTGCTGGCAAGAGGTTTCTGTACTAACAGCCCAGTCAGTTTTGTGTTTCCTTCAGAGGCTCTCTGTGCAATTCTCACCAAATGTGAACTATTATTATCCTGTGTGAAGAGAAAGCTGATCTCTCAGCTTTTACTGCCTGCGAGCTGAACCAACGCTGCAAAACGAGATTGTGTTTGGAAAATGTAGGTTCCGCTCTTTTTAAAACCGCACTCACTTATATTTTCAACCCAGTTCTCATTCACAGGTCGTCAAATACCGACACTGCTTTGTCAACGTGCCTCGGCATCTCATACAAACACTCAGCGCAACGCCTGCAACGTTTCAGCCCGAGCCCGAAACCAATGTCAGTTTGAGGTCCCTCTGATACATGAAACAGAGCTAAAGTTATTATAGGCCTCAAACTACCAGTGCAACCGACAACCGAGCCCACATACACTGAACAAAATTATAAACGCAATACTTTTGTTTTCATCATGAGCTGAACTCAAAGATCTAAGACTTTCTCTATGTACACAAAAGGCCTATTTCTCTCAAATATTGAGAATATCTCCTCCTTTGCCGAGATAATCCAGCTCACAGGTGTGGCATATCAAGATGCTGATCAGACAGCATGGGTATTGCACAGGTGTGTCTTAGGCTGGCCACAATAAAAGGCCTTAGGCTGGCCACAATAAAAGGCCACTCCAAAATATGCATTTTTACGGTGCTGAAACCAGGAAGTATCTGGTGTGACCACCATTTGCCTCACGCAGTGCAACACATCTCCTTCACATGGAGTTGATTAGGTTGGTGATTGTGACCTGAGGAATGTTGGTCCTCTCCTCTTCAATGGCTGTGTGAAACTGCAGTCAAGTGGAGACCCCGACAAGGATGGCGAACATGCAGATGAGCTTCCCTGAGACGGTTCCTGACAGTTTGTGCAGAAATTCTTTGGTTATGCAAACGGATTGTTGCAGCAGCTGTCCGGGTGGCTGGACGATCTTGGAGGTGAAGATGCTGGATGTGGAGGCCCTGGGCTGGTGTGGTTACACGTGGTCTGCGGTTGTGAGGCCAGTTGGATGTACTGAAACGCCTTTGGAGACGGCTTGCTCTGGTGGACATTCCTGTAGTCACCAGGCCAATTGCACGCTCCCTCAAAACTTGCGACATCTGTGGCATCGTGCTGTGTGATGGAACTGCACATTTTGGAGTGGCCTTTTATT
>JAPMOB010215873.1:0-29520 GCA_029875015.1 Lepomis gibbosus | reverse complement strand
CACACACACACACACACACACACACACACACACACAAATACACAGATGTATATACAGATGGCTGACAGTTTAAAGGAAAAACATGAATAAATGAGTGTAGAAACAGCAAATGCAGATGGCTCCATACACGGCACAAGGGGTCACTGAAGGGTTTGATGACAAGTGAGAATAATTTATGTCACTGCTGCTGCATATATCTTCCACCGCACCCTGTTCTCCGTCTGTGTTGTCACAAAGTTTCAGAGTGACAGACAGAGCATCCCCATAACCATAGTAACCCACTCTCACTCCTGCCTACGAGAGGAGGAGAGACGCAGACTGAGATTACTGTGAGCAGCATGCAGGGGGATGCATTAGCATAACAGACTGCTGGATATTTCTCACTTTCCTCCTGATAGTCAGCTTAACTTATTAGATCTGGTGTTGGTCATTTTTTTGAAATCAAGTGGCTGAGGGCCTGAAAAAGCTCAGCAGCGAACCAAACCACTGTGAGGCATATGAGAGGAGGACATAATCTTACACATTGGACTCGTAGTAGAGAACAAGAGCTGGTTGCTGGTTGTGTACACTGACTAAACGCTTACCGACAACAGCGGGTATATTTTCGTTTTTGGATCAAAATTATTTCTAGGTACAATTCAGTAGTCTCTGGATATTGGTAGAGACATGTCCCTACTAAATTATACACCCTTGTTTGATGAGCATGAACATTAAGTGAATCCTTTGCTTAAGACTTCACTGTCATTAGATCTCAACCCAGCCCAACACGTATGGAGATATGGAGCACTAGATAAACCATAAAACCCACTGAGGTCAACTTCTCCCTTATTGATTTCCTGTGGAGCATGAGAGAATTGCTTTGGCACTGGAACTGAAATGATCTCACAAATTAGTGCTCACCCAAACAGATAAAGCACAAATTACAGCACCAACATTGTGGGTTGGTACCCAGAATTCACGCCTGCTGGAGAAAACCAGTGGAAGAGGCGGCAACATTGCAGAAAGATAAATAAAAAAGTAAAAGGTCTTTCTCTTGGATAATCACACGTCTCTAAGGAAGACCAGGCCAGGGAGCCTGTCCTTTCCTCTTAGCATGTGGGTGACAGCTGAGTGACGGCAGTGTAGTACTGAGGTTTGAGTCCAGTCTGGCACATCAGTTGATGCTGCTGGAACTGGTCAAGCAGTGGGCAGCAACTGTGTTGTACTAAATACAGTAATGCCAAAGTATCAGTCATACTATAATGGCAGCCTGGCAAATAATTTCTGACCTACTTGAGCCTGATGAAGGCAGAACAGCCATAAATGATGACTAAAGCAGAGTATGGAAAAGCATTGTTTGACATATTTTAATTTTGATAGCCTAGCAGGTGGTAACATGATCTAATACAGATTACACACAAAATATTCACCATTTTCTGGTCCATAATAAACAAAAAAAGATGTGGACACAGCAGTAAAAGGTTTTGTAAGCAAACCCATAAGTTAGTTTTACCACCTGTTATGAGCAAACATGTACTCACAATACTAAAGTTTTCAATCTAACATGGATGTTAATGTCTCTACTGTTTACTGTCTATTAAAAATATCCGGTTTAAATCCTTTAAGACTGCTCACCTGTAGAAGGACAACATTAGCTCATCTTGGAACTGCATGGCCAGTTCCAAGATGAGTTCAGTTCTAACCTAGAAACAGCACTTTATAATCAACCACAGAAATCCTGCTATCAAATGTCAAACAGGGAAATTCTAATTAACCCCCCACACCCTGTTCTCTCCTCACAACTCCTGTCTTATTGTTCATCCAACGTAGCACCTATTCTGCCCCTTGTGAAGATGGGAAGATCACTGTAATTATAGCTTAAAGACAGACGTTTGGTATTTTGCTGGGGTATAAAGATGGGGGAGGGCACATCGACAAAGGTACCAGAGACAGGGAACTTGTTTAGACCACCTGTGTGCTGTTAATTAATGAGATAGTGTCACATCAGGGCTAAGAAATAAGAAAACACACATTCATATCTATATTTCAGTTGATATTTAGATTAGAGAGACAATCACAGCTAAAACCAGAGAATCAGTTTAGGGGAAAAGGATCCCTGTTGCCAAAAATGTTTCAAACCCACGCTGCCTATTAGGGCTGCACAATTAATCGAGATTTTATCAAATTCACAATATGGCCAACTGCGATATCCAAATCACAATTCTTTGACGAAGGTAAAATGTGTGACAAAAATGATAATTATAATAAGGTGCTGCAGTGCTGCCTACAAATCCTGTTCTCCAGATGTGAGAAAACAAGTTTGTTTGGTACAGACACACAACCAACAAATGTCACATTGTGAGTTTAATACATTTTTCAGTGAAAATAAAAAAACTGCGATGCAAAACTGGTCATTCTTTCTGTGAATCATTTTGCTAATGGTAATATCTGTCAAAATAACTACATATACATTTTTTTTACCTTGTTTGCAGCCCTTGACCGTATAAAATGGATGCAATGTTTAATACCTCTTCTCAGAACAAGCTTCTCCTCCTTTAAGTGGAACAACACTAGTCATTTCAAAGCAGCTCATAACTCAGCTCCTGGGACCATCGCCTATTTCTAATGAGGCTAGTGGCAAAACATAGAGGCTTGCTAGTAAAGAATGATCACACTTGATAATTGCCTTTAATTGGCTGGTGCTGCAATTGTGCGTGGGTGTGCAATCACACAAGATAGGGGCAATCTACAATGATCACTGATGAGAATGTATTCATAAAGCATCTCAGTGTTTCCTGATACACTGCTGCAATCACTCAAGGAAACTGAAGAAGACTTTAAAAGAAAACATGCATGACCTACTACAAGGCGTTGAACCAAAATAAAAATCCTACCTTACTTGTAAGCTCCAAGGATCTTTTTTGTCTCTTTGATCTCACTCTTTTGGTTTACATCACATTTACCATTTTGGTTCAGTCTCAAGGAGGTGTGGGGGAGAGATCAGAGTAGGGGTGAGCAAAATTGACAGAAAACGATACCTGGATATTTTCTGGGATATTGTCGATAATTATTACATGATATTTTGGCATCCTTCAAAAATGCTAGTGAAAGTTTAATACTGTATTAGCTTGCTCAACTCAGTGTGTAATATTTAGAAGGATCTATTGACAGAAATGCAATATAATATCCATAACTATGTTATCAGTGGTGTATAAAGTCCTTACATAATGAATTGTTATGTGTTTATCAGTTTAGAAAGAGGCATTTCTATCTAAATACACCTCGGGTGCGCTTACATGGAGAAAAAGAAGAAGAAGAGGCCACCATAGCTTCTCCTCTGCGCTTGCAAAGGGAGGGGTTAGAGGTGACTGAGGGTACATACATGTGGTGTCAGAATAATCTGAATTTCTTTCCTCCTTCAATCTTTATTGCAAAAAGAGGTAAATAAATAAAGTGTACAAGGGACATAAAGCAGTATACAGAACAGTATACAAATATATATGATGCAAATAAGAAAACTTTACCAGGGGCAGTCTTTATTATGTAAAGATATTAAAAGAGGACCATAAGTTGACAGTTTATACAGCCTTTTTGTTGTTGATATAGAAGTTAAATTGAATGTACAATCTCAAGGAGAAAAGGTAGTTTACCTGCTGAATTTACATTTATGAATGTGGAAGTTAGAATTAGAATTAATACATTTATTATAAAGTAATTTTTCTTTCTTTGACTTCTACAATAGCAAAATATCATATTCTCCCACATCAATGAAAAATCTTAATAAATATGGTAAATGATGAGTCTGCTGAAGTTAAGTTGAAGAAAATTTTGGTACAAGAGTTAACGCCATACACGCAGAAACATGACAGACGACATGGTTGATGGTAGGAAACTTTTGATTTGTGTATCGCATATACATATTTTGCTAACGTGTGGTTTCAACGGTAAATTTTCTGTCCATGTAGAGTTAAATGAACACACATGCTTGCATGAATCAGTAACTGCGCAGACAAGGTGTTTTTGATAGTTTTTTGCAAATTGAGTGAAATGGCCTACTTGATAACGTCTGCTCTGTGTTGTGGGGAGCCCCACAGTGTTCTTTGGTCCAGACTAAAGTATTGGATGGATTGTCGAATGGATTCCCATGAAATTTTATATAGCTATTTATAGTTCTCAAAGGATAGAGCCTAATCAATTTTTGATCCTGACTTTTCCTCTAGCACCACCTTGAGGTGCATATTTTTGGTTTTGAGCGAAATGCCCCCGCAACTGTTTAATGGATTGCCATGATATTTGGAGACAGACATTCAGTTCTCCATGGGAATAATTTCAAAAACCTTGGCGATCACCTGACTTCATCTGGCACCTTCAAATTTTACTTTGTCCAAAACTTTGGTTTATAAACAAATACCTACCCAGCTAGTGTTAACATACTAACACACTTAACTAAGATGGTATACATGAATAATCATTTTACCTGCCAAGCATTAGCATGTTAACATGTTATCAAGAGCATGTTAGCATGCTGATGTTAGCAATAAGCTTAACACATGGTGTACCTAAGTACAGTTTCATAGGACTCCTGCTGTGTGTTCAGACGGAAGCTAATTTCATAATTGTATAAAACGTCTATGGAAATACCTGAGTAGATATGATGCCTGGGGTGGTGCAAATTTTCATTAAGATGTGTTGAAGTGCTGAAAAGGCCATAAAAATGTTAAAATGTCCCGCTCAGCATACTTGGTCCTGATTTTTAATAACTATATTCAAATCAAAATCCAAAATCTGTCTCAGTACCGGTCAGGGTCAGCTGTACAGATACAGTACTGTGAACCCTACCTGCCCAGCAGCAAACAGCAGACAAAGTTAGCAAATAGCTGGTGAAGAAAGCATTACATCTAGCGGCTATCAGGCCAGATCATTTTCGCAGTGGCTGAGGGAGGCCAGAGCTAAAAGGAAAGTAAATATTGGACTTAGATTCATTAGGTGGCCAGAAACATGAGACCAAATGAATACTGATGTTGCCCCATGTCTGTTAGATATGTAAATAAGCAACTGAGGAGAGAGTAGCTGAAATAGTAAGACTGACATATCTCTGCCAACACACAGTCTGCCTCACTGGACATTGTAGATAATGTGCATCAAAGCAAGACTATGTGGAACAACCAGAAGGCCTGAAGCTCTGTGCCATTTCAAAAGGCAGAAGAAACAGTGGCTGTATTTTTGTGCACAAAGAATCCCTTTAAAAACCAAACTACTCAAGTAAGTTAGTTTTTGGTTGACATACTCTGTGCAGAGGTTTTAAGTGGGTTAGAATAAGCAAGAAAACTCGCGCTCGCTGTGACCCAGAAAAATTGGACACAATGGGTGGGAAACCGCTCCATTTTATCTGTCAACCTCGTCATTTGAGTTGAGTATAAACAGACAGGACGGGTATTAAGCTAGCTAGCTAGCTAGCTAGCATAATTCACCACAGTGAAGCAGCCCAACCAAAATTTTAAAAAAAACTGTAAATAATGTAATTTCTTAAGCTATGAGTGGATCACAAGTCTGGTAGGTTAATTTATGCGGTGTAAAATGCCAAAGGCTTAAGCTAGTAATTGTGACTAGCAAAAAAAATCCCGTTCTGTCTATGAACTTTGACAGTTATATCCCCATTTCAGGGCAAACATTGCCAGAAGAATTAAATGTACAGACGAAGGCTTTAGAGATTTTAAAAATGTTTATATTGATAAAATTGCAAGGCTTTGTGTTTTAAAGGGTAGTATAGTTTTCAAGGCGGCGTGATGCATCAACACAGGTGGTGCACTGTATATTTTTGATCTGAACATCTCTCGGCCTATAATGAGGCCCCTACACGTTGACAGGTATTAAGTTTAATGTGACAGCTGGTCTAAAAAAGAGCAATAGCGGGGTTCAGGTGTAAATGTAGCCAGTTGTCTATGTATTTACCAAAAATCTAGCTGCTAAAGGCTCATCCTTTCTTCACCAGGTTAGCACCGATAACTAACAGGTCGTGACCTAGAGGAAGTTTCAGTGATGGGGGTTGTGAGGATGGGAACACGGAGGGAAGATGATTGTGGCAGTATTGTTGTTTTACTGAACTCTTCAAATTGAGCTGCAGCGCCTGATTACAACTCTAATTATTGATTGCATTATAAACTATTGATCTGCCTGGTGAAATTGAATGAGGGGGGACTGGGGGAAGGCAGGGTTGATAATGTTCAGCCAGCCACAGTATATGCGATTACTGGACCCTCAGGAGGAGAAGGACCTTTATACATGTTGGTCTTGGCTTTAAATAATGCAGCTAGGTAAGCAACGACTTTTTGCACTTGAACGAAGCAGTGTGCCTTCACTTTTTTGAGGAATCCGTCTATGTGGATAGCAGGAACTGTATATAATTGCTAGAGAAGGGTGGGTCGCACATATACACCCTAAAGGCATGGGAGCACTGAGATAGACATATTTTACACCAAATTTAGCTGAGCTTTTTAATCAGTGTACCTGTAACTCTTATAGAAGATAAATCCTGCTATGTTCTTTGTGAGTGATTCATTGCTGTGACAATAAGAACATGTAATATCTGACATATGAAGGCTTCATCAAATCAAGCATGAATAGTTTCAATTCATCAATATCAAAACAGTTGTGATGCCAACAGGTGTCGCCCTGTTAACGTCTAATCAAAATGTATCTTGCACGTACAATGTATTATCGTGTGCTTCTGGCTTAAGGGGCACATTTGCAGCCCAACTGAAAAATAAACAGGATGGGCGAAGGGAGAAGGAGAGGGAGGGAGTGAGAGTGAGTCATAATGCAAGAAGAAATGAGCTGACTGGAGAAGAAGCCTGTTGACATACATTAAGAAGTGTAGCCCAACTGCGCTGACCTATGCGTAAGTGCATAAACTAGAAAGGAATGCAGTTTTCCTCATTTATTAACCTCAACAATGCAGCATGGAGCTGGGAGAAACTAACCATAAGTAACTCAACTTGGTGCTGTGGGGATAGTGATGTAGATTTCACAAAGCAAAGGGTATAGCACAAAGATTTTTAATTAAGAAACAAAAAAGCAGGGGAAGTGTGGGTGGGAGTTAGACAGCAAAAGAAGAGCATAGACGGCTCCAGCAGGCATGGCGTCTTTATTTCAGAAGTCACTCTTTAAAGATAAATATCTGTGTACACAGACCCCCACATCTTTCCGCTGCCTCCCTCTTTGTCCTCCAGCCAGCCTCAACCATCCTTTATTTTCCTGCTGCCTCCTATTGTTGCCTGCTCCTCCTCCACTCCTCCCCTCTCCACAGGTCTGCCAGAATAACAGCAGCTAATGATGGGCTCGACTGAACTCAGAGTGCAGCGTGGCACAGTGGGGCTGAATTCACCTCCTTCATGGATTTGTCTCTTTTTTTCTTTTGTGTTGTTTAGGTGGGAGCTATACGGGCGTGTGCATGTGTGTGTGCTCAGCGAGCCTCCAAAGCAGCGGGAGAGGAGGAGACAACAGTAAGTGTGAGCAATGTCATTTCCCCTCCCTCCTCCTCCTCCTCCTCCCTCTTTCATTCTCATACTCTTTCTCCATCATTGCCACGGCCATCAGGATCCGTCCTCCCTCTCTCAACATCATTCTGCTTGGTTATGCAATGCACAGTCCTCCGATGGTGACTAACTGGTGTTGGAGACCTACCGTACTGCTGTCACTGGCGGTAGATGCAGATCCATAATGCCATAACAACTGTCTGGCACTCCGGCTACCTCTGCCTCTCTACAGACGTCTGCTAAATGGGATTTTACAGCTTTTTCTCATCTTCTGAAATATCACCTGCCAGACTCGACTAATTCAGGGACCTGCCTGTTCTTTTAGCTCAGCGGCGGCTGAGTGTCATTAAGACACTATCCGCTGATCCTACAGATATAATCATGCACAGTGTTGGGAAGGGGGCTTCAGTGATAAGCAAGAGGATTTTTTGAAAGCTACTTCTGTTCCTCAGAAGAGTCTGAAGCAAGCAAGAGGGACGCTACAGAACAAGGGGGTGTGTGGATTTACTGAAAAGGTGGAGAAGGAGGTGGAGGAGTCGTGTGAAAGAGTTTGGGCAAAACAGTGACAGGGAACTCAAGAGAGGGAGCATACAGGGAGGGTGAGAGGAAAGATGGGGAGGTGGAAGCGGGCAAATGAGGAGGGGGGTTCTCCTCACCCCCTAAAAAAGGGGCTGCTAGCGCTTTAGCTGCAGCAATGTTAACCTGCTGACAAAACCTGACAGCAAAGACTTGTGAGCAAACTTAATCTAAAGGGATCTTGGGGGTGGGCGGGCAGGGGGTTGCTGAACGTGACAGGTGGCGCTATAGACTGACACAAGGAGGTTTTCATTGGAAGCGTCGCTGAGCACAGCAAAGCCGCTGTGGCACTGCTGCCTTCTATTCCTCTCTCCGTCACTTTGTCTGTCGCTCACAGCCACTGGGACTGTGGCTACAGAGCCATTATCTCCCCTCTTCTCCCCCAGTTCTCTATGTAGCATGCCCTTAAAGCCATGGTTTTCCAGTGAGGATCCAAAAAGCATGCCGGATGATGATGTCTTACACCTTAGACGCCTTAGGGTAAGCCGTTTTTTCTTCATGCTATTGTTTTTGTATTTGTTTCTAATTTCCTTATTTCAGATATTTCAGTGAATTTAGTGACAACTACACTGCATGTTGACATGAGTTGCAGGGTTCCAGATGATTGTAGTTATATTCTTATGCACTCAAGCCAAGAATGATCCTGTTTACCTTTTTGCTTACACATTTCTCTTGGAGATGACACCATCTCCAGCTCTTGTCCTTACCTCCTAAGACTTCACCGTAGGGATGGTGGGAATTATGCTTAGAATAACTACAATGACCTGGGGTGGGTGGGGGGGGGGTTAATCATTAAAGGCAAAACAAAAGAGGTGGGCGGGTGTGAGGGGGTAGCAAATGGCAGCAGTAAAACATGCATATTTGACTGGTGGCAATTTAACAGTTTCATTGCAGATAATCCAAGGATGAGGCTGAGCGAGTGCTGGCATCAAGCTCGCTGTTGTCGAGGAGCTCCACTGCATGTCCATTGTTTTGTTTGATTCGCCAAGGATTTCTTTCTGGTGGGGGGATTACATTGGTGGGGCTGTCTGAACCCAAAGTTGTTTGGGCAGAGCTGCTGGGGGCGGGTATTTGTGCAAAAACTGGTAGATTAGCAGGAAGACAAAGACAAAAGAAGCAACACTAAGCCTTGAAAACAGAATGTTCATGCAGACCAAGTTCTGTTGTAGCTTTGTATTCACATGTGACACCTTCTGACATGGTCTCCATAATTTCCTTTGATTCCAGATCAGTGTCCCCTTGCCAGGTTAGGTGAGCATCAGGATCATGGGCACCACAGTCATCACCCTTGAGGACGTGCGGGCACTGGAGGTCAAGGAGGAGCAGGAGGAGTCCATTTTGGCCATGTTAGGCATCATTGGTACATTTCTTAACCTCTTTGTAATTGTTTTTGTTTACATCTATACAACACTGTGAAGTGCAAAGCACTTAAAAAGGTTCAAGTGATCATAAGGGAAGGACGGGTTCATCAGAAAGTGATAGGTGTTGGGGAGAGAAGTTTGACATGAACATCCTTCCCAGAGAGAGGAGGAAACTGGACAGACTGGCTAAGGATGAAGATGAAGAAGCCATATTGCCAAGTCACAGCCAAGAGCCAGGGAGATAACAAAGGGTTGGAAGAGCTGGCAGGAACAGGGCTATGCTAGGCTCTCTGTGAGTAGAGCCAGATGGACACGAGCAAGCCTCCCCAACCCCTGTGGCCTGATAGGAAATACAAACTTTGATCTCATTTTCTTGGACTGATGGACTCCCTGAAGACATGAACCAAGATGATCTTGTTGACAACGCCAATGCTTTCCCATTTACTTTCTCTTTGTTTTCAAGTTGGTGGGACAGTAATTGCTACTTTCCTGAAAGGGATTTTAAGCAACACAAGTCTAACAGAGAAAGACCAACTAACGATGGAAGCTGCTCGAGACACTGTTAGCCTGCATATTCAATCAGTCTTCATGGCCAAAAATGGTATGGCTTCAGGGCCCCTGTCAAAGAGTACCCTTCCCAAGAAGTGTGGCTCTGGACACTGCTACACTGTATCCTAAGATAACAGGCAGTCTCAAAATGCCCTCACCCCACAAATAACCACCAAAAATAAACATTTCTATTTAAGAAAATATGTGCTACAACTTTAACATGTTGTTGAGGATGAATTTCTAGAAATGCTACTTAAAGAAACATCTAAAATGTGAAAATCCAAATAAAAGGAGTTTTTTTTTAAAAATAAAAAACAGGTCTGTTACATCTGACAGAAATTAAACGACAAGAACAACTTGTAATTAAAAAATGCAGCTGATAAGCAAAATGAAACTGGGCCTATCTTCTACTTTTCTTTTTCTGCATCTCTGTCCACCTTTTCAAGTTGGTGAAGGGAGTGTTTTAACAAAGACATTTTAAAAGTAGTTTAATACAGTCTAGACGTATTGTGCAATAGGGGACATCTGAACAACACCAGCATACCCACATATCAATAAGTATAGCCTTGAGCCTTATCTGTAAGAGTGTGAGTGAAAAAATAAAAAGTGTGAGGATCATCATGGGGGTTACTTAATTACATATGCAATGAATATGCTTTCATGTGACTGGGATAGAAATTAGGATTCAAAGGTATCTTCATGGTTGCATGTTTGTAATTCTAAAATAACAGTTTCCCTCTGCTGGCTAATACTACATCCCAACTTGAAAGGAGTTCTTTTCTTGTCAGCTTGAGCTTCACAGGACTGCTCTTGTTTTCTGAAAACACGAGTAACAAAAGTCTTCAATATGATCCAACACGTATGTTTGACAGCATAAACCATGGAGAAGCAGTGCACGATGGTTCTTGTAATTACAGTGTTTATCAATGTTGGTAGCACCCGCCTCCCATCCGTGCTTCCATCTACTTGAATGTGCCTATCTACCCATTTCACCTGCGTGCAGAAAAGCCTGTGGTAATATAATCAACATTTCCACAGGTGAGCGGAGATAAATTGCTAATCCTCTGGGTTGGAGTGGTAATGAATGAAGGCGGTGGGGTGGCTGTTTAGCTTTCACCTTGTACAGACTCTCATGATGGGGGAAATGCTTGAATTGTGTACCAAAAGCATTCTTTTCTTAGCCAGCAAATGGAAATGCCTGAATCAGCCTACACTACTGAAAACCCATTGTCCACATAGACACACTCAATCAAAGGCTCCGTAAAGCATAGCAATGCAGGGACTGCCTTCAGTTCCACATGGTCTTTATCGTATCTGGAGCGATGAGTCATTACCAACCACCCTCCAACAGGCCACTCATGTTTAGAATACCGTCCAACATCACACAGGTCCCCCTCAACATGAATGATGGACCAAAATAGCCATTACCTAAGTGGTGTCTCCTGCTGCAGATTGTAGATTAAATTAAAATCTGGCCTGTCTTGGATGAGTCGAAAGGGGAACAGAGTTGCAGAACGAAAGTGGATGTAAAGCAAACACAAAAAATTTCTACATCAGTTCTGGAGACCATTTAGTTTCAAACAAAACATGCAAGAAATCCATTCTTCAATTAAGATCAATTAGCACTGTGGTGACATTTAAAGGTATTACCTCTCACTAATGGCTAAGCTTCCTGTGATGGAGTGCCAGCAACGGCGCGAAAATGTAATACATCCCAAAAGGCTTTGCCAAGACACTGATGATTAATGTGGAGCAATGTGCTAGGCTGACTGGGCCGGCGGATCTTTCAGGCAGTGGAGGGAATAGCAGCTAGAAATGAAGGCCTGTGTGCTGGTAGGCAAGGTAATGTTAAGAGGCAAACGGGGAAAGGAGAAATGAGGATCTTTTGGAGGGGATTTATTTCACTAGGGAAGGGTGATTTTGCAGTTTATAGCAAATGTAATCCCATCTAGAGAGCACAAGTGTTTGATCCCCCCATAGCTATGCCACTGTTCATTAAAGCCCCAAGTGCTGTTAATTGTCAAGCTCCTTGGTTCACTTCTGTTTTAAACTGGGTCACAGTAGTTGTGTGCAAAGAGCTCACTTCCTGTCACTGAATTTATGCATATTAGCAGTAAGCTGGAAATGTGTGATTTACTCTCTAAAAACTAAATCAAAAAGTTTTTGATTTTTGGGAAAATAAACCCAGGATCAAAACCTGATTAAATCAGGTGTGTTGTGGCCTAACGCGTAGCTTTCCAACAAGGGCTTTACAGATTAACAAATCCCAATCTTAATTATGCACTCTGCCAGGGAAGATCAACCCACCTTTTAATACAATGGTGGATACTGTAGGTATCACCAGTAATAAATCTGAGGATAGGCCGCATCTAGGGCTTTAAGAGTGTCCGGAACAGCATTTCTATAAATTACATCCCCAAAATCAAAAACTGATATAAAACTGAATCAGCAATCTCTTGATCATAGGGATGCTGGTTCTGGTTCTGTAAAAGAAGCCATTTTTTAGATACAGTAAGATCTGCAGATTGTCTACATGGTTTTTAAATGTCCATTTCCCACCTAGCCAGATGCCAAGATTTCTATTCAGAAACTCACTCAGTGAAAGCTACATCAGCAGTGGATATATGCATATCATCAAGACCTCAGTCTCTTATAAACTGCATTCAAAATTTCCATTAAGTACCAGTTTAGATTAATAAGGGGCATCTTGTAATGCATTGAAAGGAAGTTCCAGGTTCTCAATGGCTAGTAGAATCAGCAATACTTTACACAATGGTGTCATCAGCATAAAGCCACTCACTGAAAAGACAGTATCATTATGTATATGGTGGACAGGAGCCAAGTTGAGCCTTGTGGAACACTTTGTTATCAGCAAGAACTAAGACTGGACATTCCCCAACGTCACACAAGGAAGTCTCTCAAACAAATAATTCTGTAACTTCTGCAAGCCTTTCCATAAATGCAAATACTGCATAGCCTTTGTAAGAGTGAAGGGTGATCAGCTGTATTAAATGTTTTTGACAGATCTATTTAAAGGGCAGCACAATATTACGTATTGTCTAAAGCAGATACTATATTGTTTGTAATTCACGTAATAGCTGTAATTGTGCCATAATTAGCTCTTATTGCAGATTGGTATGGACTTCAGTTGGTTATCTACCCAAGGTTCCAGGATATTTGCTATACAAGATCATCATCATGTAATCTAGATCCTTTCTATTGCCTCCTTTATATAACAGAGTTAGGTGGGTCAACATCCAAACACAAGGAAATATGCCTGTAGTGATAGAATGAGTAAATATGTCTCTGTAAAACATTACTCTGGCTAGCTAAGATAGGATAGCATAATATAGCAAACCTTCACGGTTACTTAGCCTATTGATAGGTCTAACAGATGATATACATTTACAAACTTTAACTTCAGGGCAAATTAGGTTTTTTTCCTCAAAGAGTAGAGCCACTAAATGAAAACACTTAGGAGCACACAAAGAAATTTAGGAACACAGTTAAAAATGTTCAAATAACTCAGAGTTTATTAACAAACTATTTATGACATACGTATATATACTGTGTGCGTGCTCCTTCTTGTGTGCAATTGTGCTGTGAAACCAGTGGAGAACGATGGAAGAGAAGACTCTAGTAACAAGATACTTGGGAAGGGTCTTAAAATATTGCCAAAGCTTTAAAAAGAGTTTTGGAAAATTTGACACGCTTAAAGAGCTTTTTGAACAGTGATCGATCAGATGAGTGTAAACACTCACCACAGAAAAATACTGTGATTGGTGCACTGCGGCTTGTGGAATGTGGGACGGATACACTAGCACCACCCACGCCACACTTTGACATTACTAAAGTACCTGCCCACTCACGTTGTTTTTTCCCATCCTGTGATGAATCATGAAATGGAATAACACATATAGTGCTTTCCACATTTTTGTAGAGTTTGGATATGAACTAGTAATTAAGTCTAAATAGTAATTTGGCATTTCTCACAGATGATGTGCATTTATTTTTTAAGCTGTCTAATGACCAATAGGATGGATCCCAAGAGTTTCTGGCAAGAGACCAGGCTCTGTTCCTTTCTTTAAATAAAAAGGGGGGAAAACCAAGGGGTGGATCTTTTCTGCTTTTTGAATAGTCCATGTTTGCAAATGGCAAAGGTTTTCAGTTCAGTACCACTTCAACATGTGGGATGTGATGAGGTATGGAGAAATGTAATACTTTATTAAGTAGATGTTTCAGTGTACAAGTCATATCTCTTATCTCTTCGGCAGCCTCGATGATTGAGTGGAGTGTTTATGTAAATAAATGTTTAAACATAACTTCAATGTTTTTGGTTTACTGTCTTTTCAAAAAGGAGGAAAGCTAATGTGTCCCCCTCAACCTCTGAAACTCAGTCATCTGCCTGCTAATGGAAGAAACCTCCGACTCAAGCCGAAGCTGCCACACAGGACTGATTCCAGAGCCCTGGGAGGTCCACATAAAATAGAGGAATGCAAGATGCTACACAGGTCCCAACGTCTCCCAACACATGGCTGTACCATTTATTCAAAAATAATACCGACACACAGTCTTTCATAAGCAGTTTTGTTTTGCTGTTTCCTGTGATGCACTACACACGCCTCAGCTGTCACTACTTGGTTAGATGTCATCCACAAACAGAAACTGAAGACTGTGAGCTTCAACTGAAACCTCTAGAAATTATAAGTACAAGTAAACCTTGAGTCAAGATTATTTTGTCAAACTACTATTTCACTATGTCAAACTTTCATCTCAATCTGGAAATGGTTTCTGGATTACATGAAATTGCACCCCCTTCCCTTACTTTTCTTTTTCCCACTTAGCATCAGGGCAGTGACTAAAGAGAGTGAACTGCTTTGTGGAACCATTTCTGGAGTGCTGAAAGTATGAGCCTGACAGAAATGTTTTTTTTGAAGCAGATGCCGATATAAATATGTGAGCGCTTTAAACCCAATTACAGCCAATAATTTGTACGCATCCTTTCTTCTTTTTTAACTATGTAATTACACTGTTTCTAAATGAGCTCATGTGCGACATTTCTGCAGACATTTGTTTTCACTTATCACATGTTGTAAACCCACGCAGATTAAGGGAGGCAACACATCCAATTTAGTTAGCAAACATCTCACCAACAGACATGAATTAATTCAAACAGCAACATTAACAGTGAATATGATACCATTATTTTATGTATGATGAGGCAATTAAGCGCTGTGATAACAGTTTTAACTGAAAACCTCCTCTTTGGCTTGACAAAGCAGGAGTTTGGCTCAAAACCAGGGTTTGCTTTAGCCCATGTTTTCCGTGACACTGACATTAGTACACCAACCTTCATTTATTTGCACAGTGTTTCTCTTACATTGATTTATCTGTGGACCCCCCCACCCACAATATCAACACTGACCACCACATATAGATTTTCTTTATTACTATTTAAAATGGGTAAAATTGTATTACTTTGTAGAGAGGCACGCAGCACATCGATTCACTCAGCCATTCCTCGCCCTGCTCTCAGATGGACCAGTCTGTGAATAGCCCCTTGTCTCCATGCACACTCAGCGCTTGGCTATCGAGGTCAACATGCTGTACAGAGCTGCTAGTCAATATCGGCTGCTTGTGGAAGTGGATAATGTTAGTGTTAATTCTGTAACTCTGACGCTAAAAGTTTGCTCCCTCAGTCCAGATGAAGAAGACTCAAAAGGGCTCCTGAGGAGGCACAAAGACAGTCTGGAACAAAGGTATTAGCAAAACAGCATACCTAAAAACTTTAGAAAACACACATGGGAAAGCTGAACAGTCCGACTAGCGTGATTAACTTTTTTTCCAGGCTTTGGCCAGTGCTGCTGTGGCAGCTGAAGCAGCACAGGAGAGCCAGGAAGAGATATCTGTAGCTAATTTGTTTGACACAATGTGAAGCACTTTAGTAGTGGCCTGTGTTGTTCAGTTATTTATTTGTCAAGAGTACTTGACACTATATATTTGTAGTGGATCAACTTATGTGAGTGAGTGGTTTGATAATGTTCATGGGTCAGGCTCTACTGGAAAAAATAAATCAAATATGTGAATTTGTGACAACAACATCTTCACACAGACTGCCACTATTTTCCTTACCAGACATGCATGCATGCATACTGCAACAAATCCAGCCTGCATGTCTGATGCTATTATTCATTCATCTTGCTGTGCAATGAACAGAGCATAATCTTCATCTGTTTACCCACTACCAGCTCTCCTGACCTGAGAAGAGCAGAGGGGCTCTCGGGTCTCCCAGTTTTTGATTACAGGCAGCTTCTTCATTTATTGAAAGCTCAGAGCTCCTGGGCACCTGGCTCCTGTACAGAAGGTGGTCTTAGAGCCCGGAGCTTTCATTTGACTGGATGCACCACAGTTTCAATTAGCTATGTGCAATGGCTAGTTAGCAAAGTATAATTTGTTATTAGCCATTTGTTATTACATTGAGTGGTAAATGCATAGACTGTAAAGGAAAAGGTGTCATCCTTATGGCGATGCCTCAACAGAGCATGTGGTGATACATAATCACACAAGGGGCTATAAAATTCAGATTGCACACACACACACGCATGTGAGCGTGTGTCAGAGGCGTTTACCAGATAATGAGGAGCAATTACAACACCCACAATGCTTTTATCAGCTGTTATTTAATTATGAGTCCAGGGGTGCATTAACACACACCAGAATGCTCACAGAGACTGAAACATCCCAGCAGCATTAGCACAAAGACGTGGCACACACTGGGCTCTAACTGGCTCCGGGCAGATCAGCGGCAACAAAAGTTGTAAATTTTTGCACACTGTTCTGTGATTGGACCGAAATGATGTTTGCGTTTTGTTACTTTGTGTGAAAACCGTCATCAAGTGCAGCACAAGTGAAGAGAATAGTCTGAAGCGTGACTGCAGCCAGACTACAAAGGGTCAGCCCAGCACTAATAACCAGCAAGCCCCCAAGGAACCAAGACAGTATATAAGCAATGGACCGACCTGACCTGAACAGTGCCAGAGCCCACGGTCTACTGAGAGCTCTGATGGAAGCTCATTGCCAGGCCAGAGGTCTGACTGAAAAAGCCGCCCGAGGGAACAAGGGATTACCTGACCATGTGCAAAATAAATCTGGTTACAGCTGCACAGTGTTTCACCATAACAGTATCATATTATACTACACCAATGAGGACATGCTTTTATCTAATCTGCAAGGGCTATGCTCCTATCCTCTGAAAATAAACCATTTGAATCCACTTTGATCCAGTTTGCTGAACATTATTTACAACTGACACGAGAAGAACTGATCAAAGTGAAGGGGCCGGTCTTCGGACCTCTTCTTCAGTCTGAGACGCTGCAGCTCCATCTGCTGTTTTATTTGGCAAATATCTACCATCTACAACAGCCACACAAGCACACACACACAGGAATATACTTCCCCTATAATTCAGCAGTAGAGAGGTGCCACTGAAGTAATAACGGAGATCAAAGACCATCTACAACCACTATTTCAGCATCACAGGCCACCGGATGGCAGTGAATCATATCATGAGCAGAAACCCACAGAAAATACAAAAATTCTGATTATTTCAGCAACAGACAAATATCAGTGGGTCAAATCATTTCATAGGAGCAACTCTGAACAAAGAAAAAACACCACATATCCCAAATCATTTTCTCTCCTGATGCAAAGCAAACATTTGCTTCAGGGCTTTTCTCTGGCTTTCCAAAGAACATTTTCTGTGCTAAACCTGTTTCATCTTTTGCAATTGCCAGGTTCCAATTGCAGTATTTAGTTCTGTTAGAGAGGAGGGACATCACAATATGATGAGTGTAACATACCTTCAAATTCTAACTCCCCTCATGTACAGGATGTTTCCTTTAAAAAAGGTCAAGCTGTATTAGGATTTTTTGGTCCTCAGGGTTGTAATGTGGACTTGACCTCTACTTGATCAGATTTTAACATATAGCCTAAATACTTAAATGTAAACATAATATAAAGGGCTATTTTAAAAAAAACTGACCTCTCTCTCTTTTTCCGAGCATTACATTTAATGCTGACGTGCGATCTCAGACGGAGATTGGCAAGACTTGTGTAGCTACTAGACTGTTGATTAGTTTCGTCGTATAGTTAATTTGGTCGAAACACAGCTTAATGTTGCGTTGTTCTGCAAAAAGATCATGGCCTTCTTGAAAACTGAGGGCTTCTTCCTGTACCACTGCTTGAAGAAAGTATCAACCAGAAACTGGCAGTAGGTTTGGAAGATGAATTTCAGTCCATCTTCAACTCGAAAATGTCCAACTGTCTAATCCTTAATGATAGCAGCCCATACCAGTGGCCCTCCTCCACCTTGCCGGCGACTGAGTCTAAGTGGTGCTGTGCCCGTCACTCTAATTTCATCTGTCCATAAAAACTTGTGAATCTTATTCAGTGGCGGTCGTGTTTCAGCCTTCCTGACCACAGCCGTGTCTCTGAGCTTCTGAGCTTTACTTCTTGACACTCCAGGTAGGTTGCAGTTCTGGAGTATGGTGGCACTGGAGGATAATGACTTCCTGGTCGCTTCACGTTTAATTCTACTCAAGTCTTTTGCAGTTAATTTGTGCCTTTTCTTGTCCATGTGCTATTTGCGCCCCAGTAGGTTAATCCCAACAAATGTTTTGGACCATTTTACCTGAAGTATTGAAGCTGTCTAATAATCAAGTACACCTTGATATAAGGTCTTTCATTTTAGCCACACCCTTCCTCATTACACAAATACATATCACCTGAAAATGATAAACTCCAATGAGCATTCAAGTGTATGTGGTACAGAGTAGGAAAATGTGTGTAGAAATAATGACTCATTCAGAATACGGACTTTCCTAATAATTATGCACACAGTGTATGTGATTCCTTTGCTGCAAAATCTATTCTGAATCTAAACACAAGCATTTCACATACAAGGAATCTGACTCTGGACTGTACGATGCTCACGATGTGCTTACTTACAATACAATAATACAATATGGTTGAAAGCTCCAGAACAAGCAAGTAAGTTGTACTTGAGCAGAGATCATTCTGTCAGCTGCTGCTTCCAGGATAAAGAATTTAATTTTTTTTTTTTTCTCGAGGTTTTCATATGCTTCAAGCAAACACGGTCACACAATGTGTCGTCTAACCGTGTCTAATGGTGAAAGGGTTCTGACTGGTCGCACTTAAAAGGTAGGACCAGAAGCCTGTTGTTACAGCTTCCTCTTGGCTACATCTCACTGCCTCCATGACATCTCTGTCTGATGCTTCTTTGACACACAAAGCGAGGCAGGCGCATGATTACATATGACACCGAGAGACGCAAATTCCAGCCGGGCAGCGTGTCTGCGCGAGTTAAATTATTAAACTCGAGCAATGAATTGCGTGTCACGCTGTGTTGCGACAGCCTATCATTGTTGAGATGATGACAGATTTGCTACTGGCCGACAGTCTGCCGCTGAGTGACGGGGAGCTGTGGAAGAGAGAGCCGGGGCGTCGCCGGAGCATGTGGACAAATAAACACCGGCAGACGGATTCTGCTCTGATGACAAAGTTGTTTACCAGCTGGAGGAGCTCAGAGGTAATTACTTTTATTAAATTAACTTTTTCCTTGTAATTTGTGGGATTAAAACGTTGACTTATCTACACTCGTGCTTCCCAGCAGCTCGCGACAGTGTTTCTAACCTCCACTGTTGCTATTATAGTGTCAGTGGGCAGCCAGAGCTCTGTGATACAAAACAGGACAATGGTTGGAGAAAAGTAAGCAAGGAAGTTGAACTACCTGGTAAGTTCAGAAAATATTTGCCTGTTACTTGATTACAGCTATATTTGTATTTTAATGGGAACAAGTTAGCAGAGCATAGGCCTGATGGATCACATTTTAAAAGTTGTCGTCTTGCTAAAAGACCTGACAAAGCATGAATTTATATGTTTAACAAATCATCAGCATGCTGTAGTTCTTTTGGCTGCATTGTGATCAGTTAATTGCAGTTAAATCAAAGCAAAATGTTTATTTGGGTTCATACCGCTCTAGTAAAACGGGTTGTGTTTAACTAGCTTTTTTCTTGCATTGTATGAGAACACCAGAGGAGTAGTCCAGCGATCAAACTCACAGGAGTCGTGTGGCGCGTTGGCTTGGTCTGAATGCACAGTTAGAGCTCTCTGTTTTTGCCAAGAATCATACAAACAGTGGTAATGTCACACACTTCTGAACAGTCTCTCTTCAAATGCGTTCCAAACAATGGCAATATTCAGAGCATATTAATATTCAGTTTAACACTGAAATATCAAATGCGATCCCTGAATACTTTGTTGACCCTGCTTTGTTCTAATTCTTGCAAGACACCTGTGCTCCTTCTCACACAACTGAAACAGATTTGCTCTGATGGAGGTTGCAGTTGAAACCCCGAGTAGCTTCAGCTTCAAGGTGGGCATCAGTTACTAAACCTGGACCTGTACTTTACACTTCAAAACACTCTCACACAGATATTTGCTTCCAAAAAAGGCACATTGGGCAGAAACACACAAAGCACAATCATGACATGTTCATATTTCAACGTCTTGCTGCACAGTGCCTGTTGGTGTGTAATGCAGTGCAGCACCTGCTTTTTCCTATTCTAACTCTCTCTGTACCAGCACCATCAGTCCGTTATTTCTGCCTGCCGGGGCTGCAATGTCTTCCAGTCTGCTCTGTGTTAATCCAGCGCAAACCAGTGTCACTTTGAACTTCCTGAATAGCCTTTTTGGTTTTATCTGTGATTTCATCGTTCCCCACAGAGTACACAGTGAAAGCTTTAACTTTATCACATTACTGATCATAAATGTGACTTGATAACTAGCTGATCCGCTCCACCACCGTGTTTTCCCGATCGCAAGTTATCTTATTGAACTAGCTCTTTTTTCTGCACATAAAATATCCGCAACTTTCAACACGCAGTCCTTCAAACTGGCCTTCATTAGTGATTAATTCACTAACCACATAACTTGCTTCAACTGCAGTTTCAGCATCTTTCTTAGCTTTAAAGACTTTGCTGTGATATAAATCCTCTCTGTAGCTGTGTGGCTGTTTTCCTCTCGTCTCCCTGGTAACCTACTTCTCGTTGCTCTCCATGTTTAGTCCAGTAATGACACTTCATATTATATTCCTTTAAAATTGTAACTTTTTTGTGGCAAATCAGGCCGGCAGCTTTTCTATTAAACTCCACAAAAATAGCCTAGCCTACTGCTTTGTCCATCTTTCTTGAAACAGCCTGGCTGTTTCTCAATCTGTGTTCTTTTCTTGTGTTCTTATGAAACGTCATCAGTCACAGCCAAAGTACTGTTCCAATTCAAAAGTCCGCATCTAGCAGAGTACAGTAAAATACCGTTTTGCCGAGCCTGCATCGGTGAGGACTTGTGTGGACTTATCCCAGAATGCATTTCGCCACCAAAAAGCGGAAATGTCAGGAGAAAACTTTCAACTGTAAGTTATAATACTGCTGTTCTTGTGTCACACATAGTAGGTTTAACAGTTGTTTATGTCAGAATATAGTTGTTAAAACTCCAAATATGTGGTTGAATTCTCAAGACAGAGCTAATTTTAAAAAATGCTATGACGTTTTGGGAGATGTGAGGTCCCGCCCGCTAACGGGTCCGGCCGCAACAAATCCGCTGCTGTTCCAGTTGCTGAAGGACTGACTGCGTGCTCCCGTTCCTGGGAGTTTGTGCTCCTGAGGTGAACTTGCCAAGTCCGAGCTTTAAAGTACAGAAGTCCGAACTTGGCGAACTCGGTATTGAGAAACAGCCCCTGTGTTTATCATCCAGCTTTATGGCTTAACACATTTCTATATGCCATCTACATTTATTCATTTAGCTGAATATTTGGAGTTTTAACAACTGACGCTTTTATCCAAAGTGACTTACAATTGCTAATCATGTCTTGTCAAGTGTCAAGTGTCTTGCTCAGGGACACAATGGTGGATTGAACCAGGGTCACACCAAAGGCACAGTCTTAACCACTGCACCATCGCCACCCATCGCACAGCAACCTTTTTCTTCTTCCTAATTCAAAAATTGTGTTTTAATTTTATTTATTTAAAATTGGTTGCTTGAATTGGCATTAAACAGCTATAAAATTTAAATTAAATTAAATAATAATTTGGCTGGGCAGACTGTTATTTTTTAACATCACCTCGTGGGCCTGGAGTTTGAGACCCCTGCCCCAAGCCAATCAGTGGCACCCAAAGGAAAATGCAGGTTAGAGTGGTAGCTGGTGTTCTCAGCCTTGCTAGATGGTGCAATGCTACCCTTTGCTTGGTGTGCCATAACCTTCATGTGTTAAAACAGGTACCTGAGTCGTTGCGTAGGTAGGAGGACATGGCAGGGATGAGGCAGGACTGGCTCAGTAGCTCCTGTAGCACTGCTGGCAGTGCTGAGCTGTTGTGGGCTCTGCTGTCTGCTGAGGATGCTTCAGAACTGTGGCAGCTGCTGGAGCCTGCTGGGTTAATGTAGCTTGCCAAGACCTAGAGAACAAACCAATGAAGACATACTATAAGATGAATTAAACTGGTCCACCTAGCTTAAAGAGGGGGTAGGTCATTTATTTCAGAAGCAGTTTTTGTTATTTTTGTCATGTGGTCAAAATGAAATGATTGGCTGACCGACCTGCCTGTCTACCTGTGTGCACTCTGGCTGTGCAACACTGCACATGAACATGTGTTTTTGGGGAGTGGCTTTGGAGGGAAGACTAACGGGTGGCTGAGATTTTTTGGTTGGATAAATCTAGCTGTGTCTTGCTGGTTTCTCCAACACTGTCTACCCAAGCTTTAAATTGACACACGTAAGTACAGACTTTACATGACCAGTTGAGGAGAACGACCAAACTGGGACAATCTCTGGCTGTTTTTGAAACCACCTGCTATACAGGCAGTAAGTACTGATTTGGCCTAAATGTAGTATGCAATATGCAAGTGAAAGCAGAATCTGCAGTATGCGGAAAACCTCGATGTCGGACTGATTTTAACAACAGTCTTTAAATTTTTTTCAACAAGCTGTCATTGTTAAATTGGCAAACAGCAGCATCCCTGAGTCTGTGGTGGACAAGGAGGAATTTAACTGCTCTGTCCCTGATAACAAAAAATATAGTATAACAATGTTGTATGTTGTGTTGTTTTCTTATCGACAGTTTGCTACGGTTAACATTGCTGTCTGTATGATATCAAACATTAGCTTAGCTTGTTTAATTATGGGCTGAAGGACAGATGCAGCTAGCTATAATATAAATATTACAGACCGGCACAAGAATATCTGGGTAATTGGTACTTATTTTGGTACTTAATTTATATTCCACCTATTGTTTTTTTCTTGCTGTCCCGCCCAGCAGCCTGGTATGCAGTATATTCCTCCTGGTGTTTACTTATGCTTTCTACAACCGGAAACTGGCTAAGGCTGGTAACAGTTTGATACTGCGTACTACTATGAAATGCAGTGTGTAGTACAAACTGCGGTCAGGTGGTTCACAAACAGTCTGTGTCTTTAAGCATGCTTATGTCAAACTTGGCTCCAAACTAACTAAACCCACTGATGAAAACTTTATCTTACTAAGGAATACACTTTAGGTAAGTATATTTGGGAGAAGCAACTTTTAATATGGAGGTTTGAAATCAAAGGCAGATGTGGCAGTTTGGGTGAACCTCAAACCACACATCACTGTTCCTGTGCCTATATCAATGGCTCTGTTCATGGTTTCTCTGTAGAGAGCAGCCATATTTTGGAGCGTCAGAGTTTCTAAATACTTTTGTACTATGGAAGCTACAAAGCCCCAACAAGCAGGAAGGACAGCTGCTGAGGAAGATAAAAATAGACATAAAAATGTAACATAATTGTCTTATGATATTGCACAATGTGTTTACCTGCTAACTCTGACAGCCCTTGGTAAAGGTAAAGAGGTATAAATACTTTAAGCTGCCACAAAATCTCAGTTTAAAATGAAGTGACATTGATGGGTAGACTCACCTGCAATAGACAGGTAACGTGTTCCTCTTCTAGCCGTTGTTTGGTTAGGGCCTGCTCCACGTCCCAGCCTGAGGCTGTGGATCCAGTACCAAAACCAGTCCCTTTAGCCCAGTACAGCTGCTGCTCCTCACTGGTCCCCCCACCGTGACAACTGGATATCTGCGGCTGTCATCGATGACATAGATATGATATTAATCGTACGTTCATTCACCACTTTCTCACATTTTTCATATTTGCCTTCTATGTTTTAAGGAAAGTGGTTGCCACTTTACATCTGTCTCTGTCTCCCTCTCTGTGTCTCTGGTCACTTTCTCCATCAGCAGTACGTTTCATGAAGTCGCCGTGTTTAATAAACTCAGCCGTGATTCAGTTTTCAAGTGCGCCACATGTGGATCGAAACCGAAACTAATGCTAGTAAGTGATATCTGCAGTGGTGCGTTTACAGTCGCTCCGTAATGTAAAATGTCCACCGTGTCTGCTTAACGCAATTCCAGGTAACATCTCTCTCTGTAAAGTAGCCTATATGTGGGAAACATTTCATTCAAAGTTAGTGCCAGCTGTAGGCCTTTACTTTGTAAATATTACACCTTCGACCAATTTTATTGTCTTCCAACTGTGTGTCATGTGACTATTTTGGTCCAGTTATGATTGAACGATCATGTCTGCAACTTATACCACTTTAATTAAGAAGAAGAAGAAGAGGAGGAAGAGGAGGAGGAGGAGGAGGAGAAGAAGACTATTTCTGTGATGTAGCCTATTTCATATACTTGACCACACTCCCATCTCCATCTTACAGAGTGAGTGTGTTACTGCCTTACTGCTTTTAAGTCTTCATTTCAGTGCAAGTTTGTTACGAGGTGGTAACATATTTTTATAAGTTTAGGAGTCACCAAATTTCTCTGTTGGATCTCGAGCTGAAAAGGTTTGGGCACCCCTGACTTAAACCAAAAGATAACACTTACAATAATCTCTAAAATCTGGGGGGGAAAAAAAAATCTAAATAATAAACTGACTTTCAGTTGAATATTGTTTCTTATAAAATAGAATTTCCTCCTGGCACAGTCACCTGCAGTTTAACCTTTATGTCTCTTGCAGAGTTTCATATCCTTTTCATTTTCTTTAGCCAGGTGCTGTGGAGGCCCTGCAGACGGCTCAATGGAAATCTTTGAAGTCAGTTTAATGGGCAGGACAGTCAAGAGGAGTCTGAGAGTCAGTCTCTCTTCATAACGATCCCACTCCCATGCTTCTCTCCCTGAGGGTGTCAATACAAAGGACATCTCTCTTTTCCTCATCTATTTCTGTCCAAAGCTCTATTTGCCTCTTATCATTCGGGCTGAACAATTAAGCTATTTGTCAGAGGCTCACTGGGAGATATCCAAAAGAGACCTTGAGTAAAGGCCAGCAAGGCAGAGAGCCATTAATAATGGGAATGCTTATTCCCTTGTTTCTTTATCAGTGTGAACAACAAAACAATCACTCAGGCAGAGCAGCCTGTGGCATGGAGCTGGACAGCCTTCTTTTATTTCTCTCATTTCCATATGGACTCAAAAGTTCAGGGGGTGAGACATGATCCACAACACGTACACAGGACAAACTAACTGGTGCTAATCAGGTTGTAGTTAAGGACCGAATCAAACACTTCTGTGGCTAGTCTGGGGGGTCTTTCCTTCTTTCCCGTGTGTTGCTGGGCCGTACCTCTGACACACTGGTGCTGGCGTTGGGGTTGCGGGGGGCGTGGTGGCTGAGAGCCGATAGACAGGCAAGGATGAGGTGGATTGCACCGATCTCCAGAGCCATGCGGCGTAGCAGCACACCGTCATCAGTGGTCAGAGGAGTGCTGCTGAACAACGCTCGCAGGACGTGGAATGGCAGAGTGGGCAACACGTTGGCTGACGGAGACTGGAGGATATGACCTAAGAGGACGCCAAAGCAGACAATTAAATCAGAGCGCTAAGAGCATTAGATTTACTGGTTTGCCAATATCAGTGTTGGTGCATTTCAAAAGTAGTGCACTAGAATTTCTACTGCAACTTAAATTCTGGGTGAGAAAAACAACACTTTGTAAGTTTCTGAATTTTCCCAGCATAAGACATGACATAAACACAGATGCTAAATATGAGCATAAGAAGAAGTCATAATGCTGTTGGAAGCATTAGGCTAGAAGTGTTTCAGTTTGGATTCAATAAAAAAGTATCTTCTGCTCATTTTATTCATACCATATTATTTGATATGAGAAAGGCAAAATAAATTGTTAATATTCAACAAAAGTCAGACACAAAAAACACAAGAACAGAGGATGAAGGTCACACACAGTGTGACCTCAGTGCTGGCACCTGTGTAGTGCTTTCAGACTTACTGCCCTCTCCATCGTCAGTGACACCCAGCACCAGACGCAGCAGACACTGGGCGTGCTTCCTCTCCTTCAGTAGCACCTCTGCGTACCCTGGCAGGCGCAGGAACAGGCCGAACGCTGCCAGTGAATGGGCAGGAATGGGCGACATGGTCTGCACTGAGGTTGAGGATGACGAGGAGGACTGGGACTGCTGCTTGTTGATAGGTGGTGGCTCGGCGGCGATCGACTCTGGTGCCTCGTACACCAGCTCGCCGGACTGCTCGATGGTTACCCACTCAAACTGGTCGTTGTCCTTGGGCTTCTCCTGTGTGGCCGAGGGCACCACTGGGGCACTGACCTGTGAACAACCATCCGGGAGAATAGAGCGTCACTCCGCTGGGTCATGATGATGGATCTTTTTTACAAACTTCATTGACATGCTTTAGCCCTAACTGACTCATCTACTTTGATGTGTGTCTGTGGCAGGCTTTGAGTCTCACCTGCTGAATGACATCAGGGTAGAGCATGGGCAGCCTCTCTGCGATCAGGGCAAGGCCACCCATTCCTGCAAAGACCTGCAGCGGTGACTGGATGGGGTTGGTGTCCAGCAGGGACTCATCAGTGGCGGCGTCCAGACAGTCTTCACTGGCCGTCATTGGTTCGTCCTCTGGACAGCTGTTCAGCAAGTCACAGTGATCCACTGCAAGGAGAGCAAAGAGAGGACCTGTTGTATGTTCATGGACTGTTTGGCATCTGGGACACTTAGAACTGCATTTGTTTGTAACCTGAAGTCTACTATGAGCAGAATCTCATCACTGAAATAAGAAAGTTTGGTTTATGTTTGCAGGACAGCGGGCAGTATCCTGGGACACGGAACAGATAAAACAACAGAAAAGGTGTTGCTGATTTGTTCACACAGAGGCTCCACATAACTGAGCAAAACTATGATGCTGATACAGTCAAAATGTAGTTAGTGTTTATAGAAATGATTTGACCGGAGGCTGTTTTTGCTCACTTTGTGCTCCTTTTTACAGGTTTGCTGCATCTTTACGTGTCTTGGCATGTAGAGGTACAACTCAGCAGATATTACTGAAGCTGCAATAAACATCACCATCTGATGATCTGTTTCTATGACAACAACATTTCTTTTAAGAATAGATTAAACTACTCAGGAATTCCATCATTTAGTATGTGAATGAGCCTAAAAATGTACAAGGACACAAATCTATTGTTTTATTCACAAACTTTAGCACATTATTCCCACTGGCTTTAAGACAACACAAATCTCTGTGTTTGAATGGACAGAGTGCTCAAATGGACCATGCTGATGAGACACCCTGGGCCGTCACAGTGCGCTCTCTCTGCTGTAATATGTTCTGTATTAAATCTTACTGTGTAGATTGATATGCTCTGTGGTTTGACACAACAGTTCCTACACTCAGTCAATTTAACTGTTTCTATTAGCCTTAACATTGTGTTGAATCTGCACCTTCAAGTAATGTAGCATTAGTTAATGGCAGTTCTAGTTAAGGTTCTTAACTAGTATGTAGACTTCAGTGTTCCACTAACTAAACAGAGAGCAGGCCTTAATGTTTGAAGCTGCCCTTGATTGTGCTGATCAGAAAGGACAAAATGAAAGAGCGTCCTAATGCCCTTGTTTACATGTATATCATGGCACTGAGGACAAAGTCTGACAGTCAGAATGCAAGAAAGGATGATGCAGAACACCCCCCTCCCCAGCTAACCCAGCACCACTTTGTTATGATGGCATGGCCTCACAGTTTTATGATAATATAAAGCTCTGCTCGATTGATAGGTCTGATTGATAGGACGATCCATCATCTCTTACAGAGCAGAAAATCAGGCGGCTGATTCATTGCTCTCCGCAGGGGAATTTTTCTTCTACCCCACACATTCTCTTGGTGATGAATTAAAAAGTCACTGGGATTGTGAATAAAAGGGTTTCTAACAGAGATTAACGTGCCTGAACTTCCAAAACAGGATTAGAGGATGCTCATGTTTTCAGGAGGGCAAGGACAAGAGGGTCATTTGGCAGCTTGCCAGAAGAATAATTAAGCAGTTCTTCTACCATATGATCTTGTTCCTTCAAATGCAAAACCACAGAGGCTAATGGCTGAACGATCTGTCAGTCTGTCTGCATGGCAGGAAAGTTAAGGTTCACATTTACATGCACGCTAACAGACAGTAACAGATTACTGACTCACACACAGACACACACAGAGATGTTAAAATATATCGTCAGCATAGAAGTTCTTCACTGCTATTGAAGAAGACAAAACTTGTGCCATGTCATTCAGCACTAAGCTGGTATCAATCGTTTTGATAGGCCACGTCATTGACAACAAGCCTCATACGTCACGTCTGCTGCTGCTGTGAAAATGAAGTTGCGGGTGAAAAAAACTAAAATGTGAGTTGTGTTTTTTGGGGGCGACTTTGGTGAAAAAAACTGCTGTGACACAGCAGAAAGTTGTGTTTGTGAGTTTAACGGAAGCCTGCGAGGCAGTGCAGTGAGTAAACCTCACTCCCCGACACCTTAAGAGACGCACTGGCGACGATGCTAGAGCACATGGGTTTTAGCCTCCTCGTCAGCGTGTCCGCCTCCCGACCCCGAGGTCGCCGGTACGAGTCAGAACCGCACAGTACGTACTCGGGGGTTAAGACCGGTTACATGAGGAAACACTAAAATAAAGAATAAAAATGGAAGATAGGAAATAACCTACTGTATTCTTTCAAATAAAACGTAAATTAAACAAAAGATGCGTCTGTGTCTAATCAATGCAGTACCTCCCTAAGAATGTCACTACAAGAAGTGTGATTGGTCAACGCATTTCTGGCTTGTCCTTTTGCCTCCATCTGTTCAAGGGTCGTACATACCACTTCCTCCAAAGCCTTCTTTCCTTTCTGTGTGTTAGTAATTTCACTAAAAGTAACTGCTGTTTGCCATCCATCAGCTCCATCTGAGCCACTCAGTGTCGCCGTTGTTTTCAGTAGCCCCCACCAACATTTATTACATTTATTCATTTAGCTGACGCTTTTATCCAAAGCGACAATTGCTATACATGTCAGAAGTCGCACGCCTCTGGAGCAAGTAGGGGTTAAGTGTCTTGCTCAGGGACACAGTGGGGATTGAACCCGGGTCTCTCACACC
>JAPMOB010215872.1:0-19949 GCA_029875015.1 Lepomis gibbosus | reverse complement strand
GGACAGATCTTAAAATTGTCTACCTAAAAAAAAAAAACAATAATAAGAAGATTACAGTGAACAATACAAATATAAAAGAGTAGTAAAACAGATTTAAATATTCAAATCCTGTTGATGAATACAGTGTACAAGTTTGCTAGAAGACAGCCTATTTAACCTCTAAAGCTCACTAATCAACACAATGTATCCTATTTATGTAATCTGTAAAGAAACCAAATATTTAAACATTTTATGCAGCGTTATGTGCCAGATTAGTTCTTTGCTGGGAACAGTAACTTCCTGGAGTCTCTGGTGCTCAGAGCCAAGAACAGTCAGGTACATATCCCCTAAAAAGTGGCAGAAATGAGAGCGGTATCAATCTTCTCATCTTTCAATTCTCCATGTTTTATCTCTAACAAACAGTAACCTAACAACAATTTGTTATTTATAGGGAGTTATGAAAACAGCAAGTGCAAGAAAGCAAATAAGCATATTTCCAAAAATGTCAAACTATTCCTTAAGTGTTCAGTATTTAACTTTTATAAAAATAACTTTTTGGCATATTTGCCGAAACTGTCATTATATCCTGATAGTAGTACATGAGACAGATAATGTATGGAGGGAAAAAAATCAGGTTCCCATTTGCAAGAATCCACCGCTCCTGAGTCAAAACAACCAATCAGAGCCAGGAGCAGTCTGTAACGCAGTGTCAATCACTGTTCATGCACATGCTGTGTAGCCCCCATCCTCTCGCTTGTTCTCACTCAGTCAAGCTCAGTATCTTTAGCGTGCGGCTTCAGACGTTTTGTGTGGAAGCCCTAAGTGGCCATCGATTCAGTTTTTTTTTCCCCTTTATCATTATCTTGATCTCAAAATAACAAACCATAGCTGAATACAGGAGTCGGCAGGTGCATTTCTTTAGGATAATTTCCGCCAAGTTGGTTGAGTGCAGGACTTGTATAGTGGGTTTGACTCCTGCTCTTAGCAACTTTTTTTCTTTCTTTGTGTGTTTTAGGTTTAGGTTATAACAACAAAGTTGTTATGAAGAGATTCAGGGGAATCCAATCCTACATTTTGCGATGGTTATTTCAAATGTTCTGAAGTACCCATCAGGAAATGTGTAACGTTAAATGGATTCCCCTGAATGAGAAGCGAATAAATTTCCTCTGCCTGGGAATGATGGTGAAATGAAAAGTCCATAGGTTGATGAATGTCTACCAATCGCTGGGATATGCACAATCCAGGACGTGCTTTATTGTCAGCATTTGAACAGTCTCTTCATAAGAACTTTGTTGAAGAGGATTATGAAACAGATAAAAAAGTTACTCTTCCATCAGGATCAAACACACAATCCTTAGACTATGAGCTGTGTTCTACCAACTGAGCAAACCACTGACACCAAAAACCATAGTAAAACCACCATTAAGAAACGTTCCGACTATTTTGTTATTTCAAGATCACGAGAAAATGAATCATGGGAAAACAGAATTAAATGTGTGAGAAACAACCAGCAGCAATGAAAGAACTGCCCATTTCCTCCTTTGCCAACAACAATGTATAGTACAAAACACATGTGTGAACACATCCCAGCTCCACACGGAGCTTCGGGCTCATTACGTTTGATGCCATGGCGTTTGTATTGACGAGTGGCAAAGAGGCATAGTGAGAAACAGTGGTTTCTATGGTGTACTGTTTCAGTGGTGTACTAGCCTCTCACTCCACTGTTAGATTTTGCCGAGACTCTCGCCATGGAGAGCAAGCCATTCACAGGATAACGTTTCTAAAGGGAAACTGGCTCCTTCTGCTGCTGTACAACTTTCTGGGTTTGGTGGGAGTGGCTTAGCAGAGTGATAAGAGCAGCAGAGAGATGCAGAAGGTTTTGCAATGTTATGTTGACCTGTTGCCGACTACAACTTTAATGAATAAGAAAATATGGAAAGACATGTAGTCTATACGATCATGCTGTAAGTAAGGTTTCCTAAAGTTTCACAATCACTGAATAGATGCAAGAGCACTCCTGGTATTACACAGCCTGTTACCAATAAATACATATATTATTCAGGAATTAGAATTAGATAGTTGTACACTGAAAGTATGCTTGTCATATGAGTATCATAGACCGTCACAGACTAGTAGACTTGTAGAAAATCACAGCTCTCATTAGTTTCAATCTCAACTTCAATGTCAACTAAAATCACAACATTATACATACCCCTCCAATCATTTCAAAGTGCTCCTGCCTGTTGAAATCAATAGCCTTTCCATTGAAAAACCACTTGAAGATGGGACTCAGGGAAGAATCACTGGACACCTCGCATGGCAACACAAGGCTCTGTCCAACGGTGGCATCCAAACTCAAGGGTGGAACTATAATCTTGGTAGGATCTACAGCATTATGAAAGGAAAAAGGTAACAAAATCATTTGTTACTGTATGTATTTCGTCACTGTATCTCTATAAAATAGAGCCAAATGAAGAAGGTAATAAAGCTTAATTTACCCAGAATAGTGAGGCAGGGTCTGCTCTAACAGTGTAATTAAGTGACCTTAAATAACTTCACTTAGGAAGCAAATGCCTCCCATAACTCAGTAATGAATAATTAAACACACTGCAATCACAATGTCAACCAGAAAGAAAAAAAGAACTCTCGCTCTATAATCATCATTATTTAAAAACCTAAATCTGAAAATGCTATAAGCAGCTCTTTTTAAATTAAATGCAGGAGACATAATATTCCTCACAGCAATAGACGGCGGTGGTTTGCCCTACTCCGCTACATGAACAATAACTCACAGCTGACAAAACCATGGATGACTTATACGTCTGTCAAACCGCCGAGAACATAAAACGGCTATATATTTCATTATCAATTTCATGCTTGAACTAGTATGTTTTTTCCTTAACAAAAAAAAGGTACAGTAGTAAAAACCTCTTCAAAAGGAAGAAATACCTTTCACCGTCAGCGTCCCCGTGCTGCTGGATGTTCCAAAGTGGTTTCTGGCCACACATGTGTACTTGCCTCCATCAGATTTGGAGATGTTGGTGATATGTAGAGTCCCATCCTTCATGATAGTGTGTCTGAAGAGATAAAAACAGCCCATTGTGAGTTCATATCTCCCATTTGGTTCTAAATCCTTTAGTCGTTAATTGAATGAAAAGTGATGATGTGAATGAAAAATGTTCCCATTTATTTCATTTTGAATGAAAGCTTAAGAGTGTGTTCCAAAAGACTATTTACACGCCTCAGAAGAAAACAATTATCTTAGCTGAAGCAGAACAGATTTGCAGAAGGGTCAACATAGTATTGACAGCACAGTAGCTTAAATGCACATAATAATTGGGTACACAACAGGTCACCAGGGCCCGGGAGGACGCGATAGGTAGAGGAGAGCAGCACTGGAGAGAGGCAATTTGAATGGGATCTTTAGCTGCAGCCTTATCGCTCTACAACATATGGAGATAGTATCAACATACTATAAGCCATTTCTGAAAAGTAATAACATGGAGACATACATACAGAAGCACTCACTTGAATAAATGGCTGGTCTCATGGGAGAAATAAAGTGGGAATCTGATGACAGTGCTTTAGAGACATTTAGAGATGACTAAAACTACACACAGAAATATTGACCCCCTTGTTGACTTTCATTAACTACATTCCCCATTGCTATAAAATGTATCCAGTGTACTTACATTAAATTTGTGAAAGTGTGAAAATATTATTTATATACATATATATTCCAAGGTGACACTGTATGTTGCCCGAGCAGGCAAAACTGAGGGCAATAAAGTCCAAAAGTTTGAAGCACTACACCACTCACTATATCTTTAAGCTTGTTGTCTTATCCTATTATGTTTTAACTTACCTGAAACAAAAAAATTGAGGAGACAAAAACAGATTTTAAAAAGTGAGCAGGACATTCCCCCACGTCCTCAATCAGACATTTTGCCGCCTTGGTTTTACACATACAAGTTGGAAAGTATGTAAACACATGCATAAATGAGGCAGATAATGCTCTCCTGTTGTGACCTTTGGATTCAGCAAATCAAACAGAAATGTTGTGAGCAGCCGGCTCAAAAATCAAACAATTTCACATTGAATCCCAAGAATAAATATGTATTCACTCGAGCCAAGCTGAGACCCAGAGAGCATGTCTGGCACAGGGTGTTTTGCACTGATTTATTGACAAAAATATCAAACGCTGAGTGATGGAGGCGCGCTGAGAACATGACCTGAGGGGCAATGAGCTGCAAAACAAATAGAAACGTAAAGAACTATCTGCTTTGTAGACGAACTCCATTCCATGCTGTGAATTCCTATTCTTTTCCTATGCTGCCTGGGCAATGCCTGGATATTTTCTTTATACTTTCTTGATGGCATGGAAAACATGATCCCACGGCTCCCATGGTGAGGCAGGTCCAGTGAGCTACAGGAAGGCTATGGAAATATTTCTGTACACATTTGTACACATGATCTGAGCCAGAGCCCAAAATAAAAGGACAGGAAAAACCACAAGAGAGCAGCTATGCACTTACTCCTCATTTAACACATTTGGCATGCAGATGAAAACTACAAAAAATAGTCACCATAATTCCTTTGTGTTAAATCAACTCATTAAACAGTACAGTCAGATTGCTATGACTCTCTCTACTATTTCTGCAATATTTTTAGCATCTAGAGTTTGCTACTTCATAGCAAACTTGGTAGAACATGATGATATTTAAACCAGTGTACTTTCAAAATTTACATTTCCTCTGCATGCCATTTATGAGAATGGACAGTTGTTACAAATTACATAGCACCATTTTTCGCCAAGTGAGATAATCATAACTGAGGAAAAAGTCCCTTTTATTATCCAATTGAAGCCTGAACCCACATAAATAATATATTTCTGATTATTACATGTTTCTGATTCACCAGCGTCCTAATGTTCATCAAAATGAATGAGCATGAACTGCATTAAACACATTATAGGACATTTTTCTCAGGTCTCCTGCCAGCAAATTTAAGTGAACTACTACATTATAAGTTCCAATCAAACCTTTAAGATTCATCAAACAGTACAGGGTAAGTTAATATATGTAATTATAGCAGAACCAATGACATTGTTAATATATAACAGTGTCATTGGTTCTGCCACCATTTGCAGCCTTGTCATAACTATTAATAAACAGCTGATGCTCAAGACATGCATTCTAAAAATCATTTCACATTTATTTGCTAATGCACATTATGATGCCTTTGACTGATGACTTTTGTCAGAATGCCTGTTATTTTTGGAGCTTCTTAGAATGGTAATAGTGAGAAACTGTTTTTGTAGACAAAATTCAAGACGCAATAAAAAAAAAAGTCTGTTAAGAATTGGAGAGAGAAAATTACGTTTCCCATTTGTGGTCAAAAACTACAGGTTTCAGACAAGTTCTCAAGTTGGTGCCTGAACAGAACAAAAGAAGCAAGGCTCTCAAAGATAATGAACGCTATTAAGGTAGTTATATGACTTAAGACTGACAGTGCTTTCTGATGGTGTTTTACACAAAAGACATGCTTTCAATTGCGTGTGTGATGATATGTGGGCCTGCTGAACAATGGCTTAAGGAGGAAACACCAAGATACTGTCTTTCCTTCTCTTTACATAAGAGAAGGAAAACAGCAAGTGCAAGAAAGCAAATTACATAAATGCTCCAATATTATGTCATTTGGCAAAAATCAGGATGTCAACAGTGGGACCAGCAGAGTTTCCGTTTAAAGCATCTCTAAGATGGTCTTAATCAATCCCAAAGTGCTGCAAGGGAGTGATCTTCACTGTTCACTGTGATAAATGCTAGATGTTTTCTGGTAATTGTTTGAGTGTCTTCACTTTTAGGACCTTTCCAGCAGTTACTCAGCCCAGCCCGTTTTTGTGAACCTACATGAATCTTTACCTCTTCTACTCTTTCACCAAACATTTAATGAAAGCATCTCTCATACTGTGCATGACCTCTGTTGGTTCTTACTGTCTGTCTCTGCTACGGCAGAGTTCAACAGCAGACTGTTTCTTTAAGCTTGTAGGTGTTGCCTGAGGGAGAGTTTCACTGAAGGATGTAGTCAGATTGTTAAATTATATTGCCCTCTACTCATCTGCCTTAATGAATTGTCAGAGTAGAGGTCATGTCCTAATTTTTACATTCAGTAAAAAGGAATCACACAAAACTACTATATGTTAAAAGAAAACCAACATCTCTTTCTTCAAAAAGAATTAAGTGTCTAAAAATGACACTTTTTTGGCCCAAATAATGCTGACTTCTAAAGTCCCACTGAGCAGAGACTTAAATAACACTGAGTTCTACAAATGAAAATGACCACATGTGAAAATCCGTTAACAGATGCCAACAATAGCATGAGCAGCGGCGCATACCCTACCTCTCGCTGTCCTTCAGGAGTTCGTCCCCTCTCCACCACAAGATTGTGGCCTTGGGGGAAGCATGGGGGCGACACTCTAAGACCACTTCACCCCCCCTCTGGATCACTGTGGACTTCTTCACGGGCCGCCGGGTGAAGTCAGGTGGGGAAGCTGAGGAACAGCGCCATGCAAAGGCAATTTGTTTTTGCATTGTGTAGGAGCAACAGCTGTGCATCAGCAAAAATAGCAAGTACATCACCAGCAACTAGCAATATTTTTCACCAACAGAGCGGCTCATTGCATAAAAAGAGCGACACATGAACATACAGTTCACTTTGGTTAAATTGACTGTAAATGACACGGGCCAAACTAACTGCTTACCTATAACCTTAAGCTCAGCGCTGGCATAGACAGCTCCATGTTCATTCTCTGCTACACACTGATACATCCCAGAGTCCGACAGACTAATCCTGGATATGGTAAGTTTTCCCGCTTCCACATAGGTCCTCCCCTGCAAATCAGGCCGGCTGATTAATGTTAACTAACATCGTTCACTGATTTATTTACATTCATTTGTGAAAACTACAGACTCAGTAAAATTTGTTACTAAATTACTTTGAGAAATCACAATGAGTGCCTAACATTTATTTATAAATATCAAATGTCAGTGTTACTTGTGGTGTCTTACCTCTGCTGTTAGAAGCTGACCGTTCTTCAGCCATTTGTATGTAGGCCTAGGCTTACCGGCGGCTTTACATTCCCACTGCAGATTAGCATCAATGGCCATATGAGCATCTTTCAGTGTCTGGACCCAATGCAGATGTTCAACATCTGTGAAAAATACCCATGAATATGAATATCATTTGACAAAACTGTCATTTTGTTGCAGATATATTTAGTTTTACTAATATCTGATTGCCTTGTAATGACCTTTTGTAACCACTTTTTTTGTGACAATATTATGGAATATTGTTGATAAAAATGGATTGCTGTAAAAGGTTGATTTTAGCAGTTGTTTTCCCAATTTTTTACAATTTGGGGAGCTGAGTGTTTTCTCTTAATGGGAAAACACTCATAATTGTATCTAATTTTTACAGCTGGAGAGGTTCTGCAGTCTTCGGGTCAGATTTGCATACATGAAAGGCTGTGGCAAATTTGCACTACTTTCATCCAATTTGCAACTATAATATGTGTGTAATTAGCCCGGTAGTGACCTGTTGCAGCATTGTGCAGTAGGAGCAGTTCATGGATTGGAGATCACTAAGTTCAGAGCAGAAATGAAAATGTGTTATGCTGCAAATTCCAAAGTGAAATAACAAGATTCCAGAGTTCTATTCATTTGGCTGTATCCACTGAAGAAAACATTTCTATTACTCATTAAGGTAAAATGTAGCCTGATCTGTCTGCCTCTTTGTATTATTACAGGAACAGGGGTCATAATGCCTATTTCTATAAAACATTTCTATTTGCCAGCACACCTTCATTTTTCAATACACAGCAATATTTATTTCAAATTATTAACCTTCAGAAATGCTGAATTTCCCCTGCAAAATCTGAATGCACAATCAACCACATGTAACTCCTGTTCTTTGCATGATCTGGCCTTTAATGCATAGACTAAACATTAAGGAGTTAAGTGCACTTTCCCGCTGACAAACAGAGAGCGCCTCAGATGACAACCAAACTGTCCTTTATGGGCTGCTGTGGCTGTGGGCCACAAACAAGTCACGTCAGTCAAGTGGGGCACCTGGGGCACACATGGAAACAGGCTTCCAAACAATGAATTGTCTTACATTATCAGTGTGTTATGGGTAACAATAAAGGACAATCACACTGGCTTCTCGGATTCCCTTTACAAGCAGTGCTCACTCACTGACATCTGTCATAAAAATCTAATAATAATGAAACTTGAGTACACGTGTTTTTGCACAAATTATCTCTAAGAATGAACAACCACTACATTTTCTATTGGCATAGTCTTTCATTCAATATTGAATAAGCTTTAGCAATACTGCTACATGTCCACATTTATCTTGTACATGTTTGTATTAAGCCAAATTATATTTAACAATAAAATCACAACATTTTGTAGATGACACCCAAATTAACCTTGAAATAAAGGTGATGATTGGATGTGCCTCAAGTTCCTTCAGCTAAACACATACATGACTGAAATAACTGTGTTTGGCTCAAAAGAAGTAAAGCTGAGAATTAGTGTTCCTCTCAACGTCTTGTCTTTGAAAACCAAAAAACTAAACCCATGTGCATTATTTCTCTAGATGAGAAAATGTCTTGATTTAGAAAAGGAATTCTCAGGCGGCATTAACTAATTCAGAAAGCTGCTGCTAAGACAAAACAACAGACAAAAGACAAAGAAAACACGCCAATTCTCAGGTTGCTGCAGTGTCTTCCAGTGTGTTATAGAATACAGTTTGAATCACTTGTCAATAAGTCTCTCAGTAAGACATAAATACATCTATGTCTGTCTTTTACTAAACGAATCCTCTCGGACTCTCAGATCCAACGTCCAAATTGAACAACGAGCATTTTGTTACTTCACTGGGATCAAACTTCCAGAAGATACAGGACTTGGCCAGACTTTAGAAGTTGTTTCCTTTTCCCCACTGCCTTATATGGAACCATCAGTCCTCATTTTTTTCACCTTGTACTTTAATTTATTTAATTAAGTTTTTATATATAAATATAATCTGTCTATCTTTTAAATTTGTATTTTAATGATTCTATACCATTTTTTAAAAATGCATTATGAAAAGCGCTTAATGAACAAACTTGCCTTATCGATTAGCACAAATGATGTCAAACTACATATGCCCTGCAATCAAAACAGCAGGCACACAAGTTCTAAACTAACCTAATTTACAGACCGATCCATCTTTTCTAGTTCCTTCTCAACACGTCCACTGACAGTAACAGCGGAGGCTCTCTATAGAAGACAGTTGTGAATATTCTCTCACAAAGACCGTGCATTCCTACGACATACAAATGACTCATTTCAAAGCTTGCAGTTTGACAGCCGGCTCCTTTTGATTCTATGGAGGTGGTAGACTTATCCTGACATATGAGTAATCTCATTTTCTACTTTAAGCCACTGGTTAAAAGAAATATTCACTATGCCGTAGGAGATCTTTAACATCGCGATCACAAAAAAGCACAGATAATGAGAACTAATTAACTCCAGATTAGCCTGGCATTATAAGACTATTACATACTGAGACAATAATTAAATTACTTTATAGATAATAGAACAAAAAATAAAGCACTTTTTCCAAAAATTGCAAATACAAAGTAAAGTGATGGATATTAAATAGTACTGATAAAGGAGAAAAAGATTAGACGTCATCTGCATGAGACAGGAAGCAAAAGTAAATAAGGTTCTTACTGTGGAATATAAGTTGCCCTCTGGCAACATTTTGTCCTCTGCTGTTTTCGACTACACACTCATACACACCGGCATCCTCCGGGCGAAAATATGGAATTTCCAGAACCCCACTGGAGTGGTTGATTTTAATCTTGCCGGGGAGTGGATTTCCATCAGCTCGTCGCCATGAGATGGAAGGCACAGGGCTGCAGAGGTCACACACAACAGGTCAAGTTGACCACATGCTCCTGCTCACACAGAAGGACTGCTGCCATGTCTGTCAGTCTGTTTGTTTTTTTTTTGTAATACAGGATGTCTGGCTACTTCCCAAATCTGACAATGCAGTGTGAGGAGAGAAGCTGCACTGCGATAATGTCTCTGACACTTACTTTCCTAAGGCAAAGCATTCCAACTTCACTGATGATCCTTTAGAGACTTGGAGGGTGTCAGGAAACTGAACCTCAATTTTTGGCTCGTATTCACCCATCACTACTGCACAAAGAATAAAAGCAAATCACATCAGTCAAAACACAAAACAAGGACATGAAGTTTCCTGTAATTCATATTGGATGTGAGAGCCGTGGTGCGAATGACACTGGCAGAGAGCGAGCGTGCGTGTTGACGCCATATACAACAGCATTTGGCTTAGCGGATGGATGAGTTTGGATTACATATCTGCCTCAGCTCAAATCTCAAGTGGTACACATAAATGGTCCTGATGGGGTTTAGTATGTGTGGCAAGCTCCTTGCTGTGTGTGTGCCTGCTTGCATTTTTGTCAGTGCAGACTACATTTCTGGTTATGTAAATATGTGCCTTCATGCAGATAGGGAGGGTTTCTCACATACATAACCCTGTATAGTTCAGAGGCTTTGGGATGGTGCAAAAACTTTGCTCGTAAGCAGAAGCAAAAACAGTGTCACGCTCAAGACAAGCGATTTATCTCCTAGGCTCGCCCTCCCTCCGACAGCGCGTGTCAGTTCAGCGCGCAAGATAACCAGGAGGCAGCAGAGGCGAACTGTGGATGCTTACCGTCCCTCCGCACCACCACAGGGGTTGGAGAGCTGAACACAGTGGTGTTGGTCATCATGTTTCTCACTGCACACGTGTAGTTCCCAGCATCTGAGGCTTCAACTTTGGCTATGTACAAGTTGCCCGTCCTCTGAGAGATGAAACGACGGACGTCCTGCTGCAAGAAGCCAAGCTGTCCGTTGAAAACCCATGAATATTTGATCTCTACAAAAAAAAAGAGGAAGTTATAAAAAACAGATGCAGTGGCATGCCCATAATGACCAAGACAGTAAGACCTGTACTATTACAAATACATTCTGAGATTTTCTATTTCTCTGCAAAAAATATAGACGTGACATTATACAATAATTTTATATTTTTTGTTAACAAATCCCATGAAAAGACCAAAACCATCAAAGAAATTAGTGTATAAGGTATTGTCTGCATAGCCAATGCCTGCCTATTTAAAGGCCGACCAAAATGGAATTTGGAGGGTCCAAAGCTTCTTTAGATATAAAGAATCTGTCAGCCGCGTTTCAGGGAGTTATGGCACTGTAAAGATATAAGAGCTGTAGATGACAGTTGCCTCTGTCCAAACCTCCTTTAACCTAAAGAACAAAGAAATTAATCAACCAGGTTTTTTCCAACTGTCACTTCAGCACCATGATATCACTCTGCTAGCTACTACGACCCGCAGGCTGATGGTCAAGCACAGCTTCACCTCTAGCTATATATTTGTGACTCATTTTTGAAGATGTAAACTATGTCTTCAGTAGGAATGAATTGTTTTGGGACTGTCGTTGTACTGTGAACAAGTTAGCATAGCGTTGCTCTGATCGATCCAAACTCCATTCAGAAAATAAACATTTTAAAGATTGTTGTCCTGCTGACTTGCTGACAGACCTGACAAAGCATGAATTCATATCATTAACAAATCGCCATCATGTTGTAGTTTTTTCGGTATCAGTCTCATCCGTTTATTGCAATTAAATCACAGCACAATGTTTACTTTTGGTTCATAGAGCTGTAGTAGTTGCAGGTTGTGTTTATTCGCGTTATCGCGTTGTGTGTGACCACTTGCCAGTTGTGATAAAACCCCCACTAGGAAAGCACTGTAGGGATTAAATTCACGTTGTAGCCTATGTGAACACACAGTAAGGTCGAGTTTAGATAGACAATAGCACAGTGTGAAATAATGCAGCCCCGTCATTCTTTTGAATTGAACCACTGTGTTGGTCAGTGGAAGTGTCAACACGGGGACGCTCCAGCAGTGTGCAGTGTTCTCCTGTATAGAAAATTCCAGCTCACCTTTTGCAGCAACACAATGCAACATCTTCTGGCAATTAAATGTGCAAGTAGATAGTAGATTACTTTGTAACAGAATCAAATGATTTTCACCATGATAACTTTCCAAAGTTGTGGAATTATAAACCACTGTAGAGTGTTGTGGCATCTTATAAGCCATTAAACCTGTGGACCTTTTAGTCAAACCTGCTTTCCTGAATCGTATTTCATTGTGTCACTGGTCTTTTCTTGTTATTTGCTAACAATAAGAAAAACATAGAATAATGCCTCCCTTATCTTTTGAATATAAACCAAGACAGGTATCACAGTAAAACATGGGATTCACTACAGATGTGCACATCTGTATTATATTTACAGGAAATATCAATTTAGTTGATCTCCAACTCTTGTCACACAGGTTAACAAGGAGGATTCATGTCAAACAAAGAATGAAAGGAAAAATATGAATTTCAAAACAAAAGTAAAACACATTCATAGCAAAGGGGGGGGGGANCTGCAGGGGCTGCAGAGTGAACTTATTGGAGCCCTCCTATATCAGAAACCTGACATGCTGCAGTCAGTCCTTTTGACTGGTTAGACGGTAAGAAGTCCCACTCATTTCCTTGAGGGAAAACAGTGAATTAAAATTATTACAGGGAAAGTCAGGGCAGAAAGTGACAGACCTTTCATGATTAGAGACTATCAGAGACTGGGTCTGTTTAAGAGCTACAGTCTCACAGCAACAGAGGACTTGCAGGCACATAATTTCATGTCCTCTGACAGAGTTTAACTCTCAGCTCGGCTCCTTTTAGACTACTTACCTATTGATTGCTCAAAAAAGCTTCATACAATTTCTTTTTTATTACAGTAAAGTGCATCACCTCACTCATCAAGTTGTGCATCAACAAGCATTAAAGAAGCTTTGAAATAATTTAAAACTTGTGGCAAAATAACAGCATTTTGCACCATTTTTCAATTTTAAATCACCTCAAGCTAGCATTATTGTGTAGCGCAAATCCCATCAAATGTGTGACTATGCTCTGTTTAAGAGGAAACATAAAGATATGAAGGCTTTTAAAAGGGGAGGGAGGAGAGGCTGGAGGGCAAATTGCTAAAGTGTGGAATCCCATGTGGCTGCAGGATTCAGCTGGCAACAGAGAGCGGAGAAAGGCTGGTACACTGGCGTGAAATTGTGCTGGTGGGCACGGAATGGCTGCAGGAGTGCGGACCACTTTGAGGGTCTGCTAATCAGCAGCACACAGACGCATGAGCCGACTCACAGCTGTGCCACGGGATAAACGCTCCCCCGGCCACAGCAGCCACCACCAGCCTTTATTACCTGCAGATAACCTGCCCACATCGAGGAAAAGAAATTGACAGTTGGGGATGTGGAGCACTGGAGACTTTATAGATGACAGCACAGTCACAGATCATATGGGCGAGAAGAGTGAGCTCAAGGTTAAGAAGTGTGAGGCTATGAACTATAGATGTGAAGGCACGGGTCTGGGCAGGTAGAGCGGTGGCTGATCATAAAAAGTTCCCTGTCTGACAGATAAAGAGTAGGGAGACAGTGTGTCGAGAGTTTGAAACGAAGAGCAGCAAAGAGAGAAGGGGGTAAGGTATAAAAACAAAAGAGACACAGCAGTGTTACAGGGAGATAATAAGCAGCAGAGTGGGGAACAATAAAGATTGCTGAGGCAAGCAGGAGGGTGAGACTACAGCAGACAATGCAGAAGAGTTAGGACAGAGCGCTGTACCTCCGTAATGGGGTGGAGGGCCACAAAGCAGAACCACGGCTTGACCCTCCCTCACCGACACCGTATTCCTTGACTTCCTGCTGAAGTTCTGTAGAACTGTTGAATAAAAAATAAAACATTTTTTAGGCTTTTGCAACTAATAGGTAATAACTTTACCTACTGGTGACATCCAGGAAAGGGCATTTCATTCTGCAGAATATTTCCCTGTCTGCTCACATTGCTTACAAGTCAAACCTGAGAGTTAATATCACAGCAAGCACAGGAATTCAGGTCGAGGGGGCAGCAAAGTGATCATCACCAATCCTGTTTGAGAGATTACATTCACCTTTAATTAAATGCTGATGTGCTGTGCGGAAGAATAAACAGCGGGAAGACAGGTCAATCCCAAAGTCTTAGAAATACCAACCAAGTCCCGGGAGGGATCAAGCAAATATCAGCAGTGGTCAAATCAAAACTCAAATGATTAAAACTCCCCCAAATCATGACACACAGTCCTCCTTCCGTCATGTATTCCACTGGTCCTACAGACTAGTATAAAAATCAACACAATCTCAGACATGGCAATTGACATTCAATTGGGGAAAATTTTAGAAAAAACTCTTCCTACATTGGAAAATTTTCAGTGTGGAAAACCCTGCACATCTTTGAGGGCAGTCAAGTGTGCCCTACCCCACTGCATGATGGGGGTGTCAAATGCACTTTCTGCATTTCCGTGGACAGGCCTCTTTGGCTCACATGTTGCACAATTGGATACAGGGTGGGATCAGGAGAATACATTATCATACACTATTGGTGCGTTATAGACTGTGACAGTCATGGCATCATTATATTCATTGCTTTCATCTTCTTTAAACAAAGGGCTCTCTCTCTGTTCCTCAGAGGAAACTTACTGTCAACCGGGACGTGCAGCACTTCAACATGAATATATATGATTACACAGCAGTTAAAAGCAGGTGATGTCTCTTTTTCTTGTCCGGACAGAAACAGTAGAGAGGGAGTGGGGCTTATTTACACTGTACAGTGCCAGAAAGTTGTGAACATGTGTCATAAAAAAAAAAACAGGAGTCTCCCATATAAAGCGGAAGGGTATGTTTACTTCAGTCGATAGCGTGCTCCTTGTGATGTCGTATTATTCTGTTGCGCATGCGGGTCTCTTTCAGGCCGTGGCCAGTTCAGACTGGAGCCTGAAGCAGGCCACATTTAGAAAATACATAAAACAATCAATCAAAAGATCTGGGAAAAAAATTAGAATGGAGCATTAAGGCCTGCAGTGTGAACGTAGCCAGTGATCAACACAATAACCATCTGCAGTTAAGTTGAATTATAAGTGCAGTTTTTTCTTGTTGTATTGTATTTAGGGCTGTCCCAGACTAAATACTTTCCTTGTCAAGTAGTAGTTCTTAGATCAAGTTGTTAAGTTGATAAGTTGTAGCATATTTTAATTATTCAAATGTAAATTTTGGGGGCATCAGAAAATGGTTTGAGTTCCAGGGCTGAGAAAAAAATGAAACTTCCAGCTTCAGAAGAACAAATGCTCGAGGATTTATAATGTTACTGACAAAACCTGCTCCTCTCTGGTAACCTGTCATAAAATATTACACAAGTTGAACACCTTAACTGTTGATAAGGCTTTTGATGCTAGATAAAACGTCAGACCAAATCAAACCAAATTTCATGGCCGTGAAGCCAAACACTGTCCAGATATTTCACTCTGGGCCAAAGTGGTGGAATGACAGAATGACCAACAGTGCCAATCCTAGAACCATACATCATTATTATGATTACAAAAGTAGTTTGTGTTCTTTATCTCAATTAGCACTGCAATGATTAATTGATTACAGTTTTTGATTGGTTTTTGATTGGCAACAATTTTGAATAATCGATAAAAATAAACATCCTCTGGGTCTGCTATTGCACTACACTGAATATCTTTAGGTTTTAGATTGTTGGTATGACATAATGATATTTGAGGTCTGAGAACCTGATGAATATTTTTCACAATTTTCTGACATTTCTTAGACCAATTTAAAAAAATGATGATTAAAATAATTAGCTGCAGTCATATTCTAAATCAATTGTACAATAAGGTAGATACAAAAATTAGCATAAGCCTCCACTCACATGCAAACTGGACCTTTGCCTCCCTGCTGACAACGGTCCCAAATGTGTTGGTGGCGATGCACTGATACACTCCTCCATGATTGATGACATGAGGATTATTGATCAACAGGTTCCCCTCTACAAGGCTGTAGTTTGGATCCGACTCTGTGTTTATATCTCTCCCATCCACATTCCACCTGTAGATAAATTACAAAATAATAATCATCAGACACAAGTGACAGGCCACTTCACAACTACGCCCAAGTCTGCTAACATCTGTCAGAGAAACTTTCATTTTCATCTTTCAGTTACATATTTGGAAAACATCCAGAAAACATCCCACAAGGACACATATGGTTAAAATGTAATTACCTTCCTACCGCTAATGAATTATTACACTGAAATGTAAAAATGTAGCCACTACAGTAACACAGCCCGGTGTCATAAACAGCTCAACAGAGCACTTTGTACCAAACATTCACTGATGCTACACACTGTCAAACCTTATAGATAGTCGCAGGTAAAACACTTACCTATAATGTGGAGGAGGGTTTCCTTTAGCTTTGCAATTAATAAACACCTGCTTATCATCCGTGCTCAGTGGGAAAATACTGTCACTAGGCTCCTGGGTGAAGACAGGACCATGGCGTGTATTCTCTGTATTGAAAAAAATTGAAAATTAGCTGTGCAATGGTGCTGAGCAAGTGACACTGAATAACTGCAAAAATAAATCACTCAGTGCTCAGAAAACGCCCATATAATTAGCTGCCAACTCTTTGAGTGGATTCAGCATTTAATAAACACTCTTGTGCACATGTCACAAGGCAGATAATGCACTGCGATGAGAGAGCAATTAACTAGAGATAACCCTGTAGCATACTGGTTAACTGGCATATTCTATGCAGCCTTCAACACATGAGCTTTTTTCCCCCCGCCCTCATTCATAGTCAGGATGTTTATGTGCACAGAAAGTAATTTATCAGTGTTCTGTAGACGCCCAGATCAAGGAAATAGTTCAGTTTAAGCATACATGGTTTACAATAAGCTGACTTCACCAGTAACATAGAGTTCATGTTTCTTCATTATTTTCAATTTACTGTTCAAATGAAAAGTTACAGGAAATGGAAAAAAAATAAGAACGTCATTATCGTCTCACCATTCGTTAAACGCTGCTCAAGCTTTCCATACTCACACAACACATTATCAGTTTACAGTGATACCAGTAGCAGATATAACATTCACAATTCTTTTTGTTTTTGTTAAAAAAACAAGTGGTCCTTGTTTTCAGACAGAGGTAGACAAATACTGGTTTCTCATTTCTAGCTGGGGACTGCCAATTTTGCAGACTGAGGTGATTTTATCGCATAGCTAGCTTGCTTATTAAGCTAACGGTTTTTAAAAAAATCAAACCTGTAATTAATTTAGTTAATGTAGCTCTCCTTGGCGTTGGAAGTAATGCTGGGTTAGGTTACTATTGTAGTTGAGAAAATTAGCCAGTCATGCTAACAATTGCAGCTTTTGTTAGACTTCATAACGTTCTCATTCCCTGACTCCTCACATACGGACGCATGGTCAAGACCCATCGGCGTCAGTTTGTAACACACTGGGGATCCCTGTCATAGTTCTACTCAGTGGGGGAAGCCCTGTAGCATCAGTTTTTGACGGTAAAGGTAGGTATATGATATTTAACAGAAAAGACTTAGTAAGGAGGTGGTTGGGGTAGATGGAGGGCCAGAACCTGGACTTTGAACCAGCAGAGTGGAGTCCGTGTTCCATGTGAAACTAAAAGTCAACATTAAATATTTTTAAGTTAGGCAAGTTTCATAACTTAAACCATGATCTTTTTCTAAACTTAAGTACTTTTTGTGCCTGAATCTAACGAAATTGCTACGTGCCATTTGAAAATGGCAGTGTATCAAGTGGGACTGGATGTTGCATATTTATTGTTGCCAAGCACTGCTAACTTGACCGCGGAGCCCTAAACGTCTAAAAAAAGACGCAAAAGGGTCAATATGCGACGAGTTGGGAGTGAGAATGTATTGTAGACTTCACTCACTCCTTACAGTTTTAGTCTTGTGTTTTTAGTTGTGGATAAAAAGTCCCCACTCCATAAACTGTTATGTGTATAAAATCCAAAGCTTGACAGGCCTGGTGTAGCCTTCTGTTTATGGTTGCTAAGCTATGATTGGAAAATAGCTGTTTGGTGTCGGGGGTTAGCAAATGGTCAATTCACAGAACACTTTGGTACAACGTCTATTACTTGTAGTAATAAGTATTGTCAAAATGTGTGTCACTGAGCGCTACATCTGTTCCTCTGTTTAAACTCACACTTGGCATCTGGTTCACTCTGTGAACTGTCATGAACAGAATCAAAGCACAACCGGTCCAAGCTTTATTACATGTCAAGAGTAATTGAAAAGATTGACAAGTAAAACAACTGGCTAATTGAATTATGATTTATTTCATTATGATCTTAATGCAAGCAGGATAACTTGGTTAAGGTGTCACCTTACTCTGGCAGTAATTTAATTATTAGAGTCTGCTAAACTGTCATCTTTATGCATGTTGTTTGGGCATGTGTATCTGCTCAGTCGAGCTTGTTGTTTTGGTTAGCTCCAGCCAAACGATCAATACACAGGAGTAATTAACCGATGTACTAATTACTCCTGTGAAATCTAACATTTCACAAAGGATACTGGAACATTGGTGTCCACCCTCTCTTCCCTCTGACACTGTGTGTGATACACAGCGCTGCATATTAGTGTTGCGCTTGCATAACGTATCATTTTTCTTTTTGTGCACTTGAGAGGATGAGATGCTTTTCTACACATCTCTAACCTTGACTAGGACAAAGAGTGCTCCCTCCCACATCATCATCATCATCATCATCCTAATGAGAGTGGGAGTCTTTGCCTCAGGTAAGGGCCTTGTTTCCCCAGCCTCTGAGGGAGGTGCTTCATTTTTACCCTGGTTGCGATGTCCTTTAAATTAAACAAATTAATGAACCTTTAATAGCTGGGCTATTTCACCTGGGAAATGGCCGTGTGGTTTGTGTGTATGCTTGAGAACAGGCCTGCCCAGTAAACACACCAACTGGACTGACCGTTAGCACACCTGAACACACACACACACTTAATTAGTTTTCATGGGAATGAATGTGCGCTCAGTAGCATGCATATGTATGTAAAGAACAGCATGTGCCTCCCATTGCACAACTCTTCATTCTGTTGTCTTGTGTTTGCATGCTGCACAGATGTAACCCAGTGAAACTGCTGACGTGAGATGAGATGCTAAATCAATGGAAATGGAAGCATAAATAACACAATAGACCCCTCTCCATATGCTGTATAAATGTAAATGTATTTGTTTGATGACTTGTAAATGGTTGACTTAAGCTCTGTACACAGTATATATATGTCAAATGTGACTGACGACATTAAATCTCACTCAGTCGTCTAGGCTTCACACATTACCATCTCCAGACATAAAGTGAGAGCTCTTGAAGATATTTTAACACCTTAGCTGTAGCTCATACAGGTATTAGGGAAGTGAAGGCTTGTGTTACTCTGCTCTCTCAGTGAAGAGGAGCACCTCGGCACACTGTGGATGTATGTTGCTGAGAACGGAGTGTAGAATAAATTAGTGTTAGTGTAAGAGTTAGTGTGGATTTTTATAATGCTTGCCACATTTCTTTTAAGTGGCAGCAGTTGGACATAAAGCAAGAAAATTGCATAATAAAACAGGGAGGCATAAAAACACCAGAGAGTGAATTCTCTCCTATACATATGTTGTCTCTCTTCAAATGTAAATCTAACATTGAGTCATGATCTTTAAAGAATGGTCAATTAGTTGCAACAGTGACTTTAGAATAGTATTTCTACTTGAAACGCCAATCTTTACAATATAGCAGTCTTTAGAATGACACAAGGCAGTATTTCTTTACCTTGTGACACGTTCATCCTGTTAATTAACAAAAACTACACCACTAAATTCAAATGTCTGGCTCTGTGGTTCTTATTTGCACTGAAATACATTGCTAAGCCCTTTGAAAACTACAGATTT